>CAEFZX010029118.1:0-59198 GCA_903066825.1 Alfaro cultratus
TATGCAGGCTGCAATGCGGGCTGTATTGCGTCATTTGGGGAATCTCCACTTGTGTCTAATGATTAGCTCAATATTAATAAAAACACGATCCTTTCCCGCTAAGTATATTTTTGTGAACAATACAACAAAAGAAGAGGAACATCCAAAGCAGCTCAGTAGTAGAGCAGCTACGTTAGCCGGGATGTAGTAGTATTTGCATTTGCTTCATTTAGTAACGTTGACACTTCTGAATGGTACAGGTTTCAAAAAGTACACAGCCTTGCACTGGTGTGCATTGTTTCACAGAAATCATTAGGAATGTATTTTTTACTTGCTTCTGGGGATGCTAATGTGGATTACCTTTCAGTTTCCTCCAAGTTAGAATTGACAGTTTAGTTTGTGAATATTGAGTGCCTACATTTCTTTGCTCTTTTTCTGCGCATACACACTCTAACATAGTGAGGTACTGGTGCTCTGTTTCATTTCCCAGACCCTGATGCATGTTATCAGCATAAGACTATAAATAACAGGAGTTAAACCCTCTTGTATGTCTCGATTCTCTCCTGAACAGCCTTCCTGCTGTTATTGTGAGGCTCCTCTGAGCGCTGCACGTGAAACTGCCCTTTCCTGAGATGTTCTGTTTGCAAACTGCCTAATACTGAATAACCAGAACAGCTGCTCTGTGATTTGGTGATTACCTAAGTCAATAAATGTACAAAAAAGAGGTTGCCAATACATCAACACTTGAAAGCTTTAATAGCATTATTGATGATGTGAAAGGAGAATTACTTTTATTTGTGCTGATTCAAAAACTCTGCAAAATGGTTTCTGGATATATAACAGTCAGCTTTTATGGCCTCTTAGTTTTCCTGTGTGGCATCTTAAGACCTTATCCAGCACCTAAGGGTGTTTTCAAACTACCTATACTCATCAGTTTGACTGTAATAAATGTACTCTGGGCTTTACGCAGCGCAGACAGTTGTGTGTTTATGTGCACAGTTTCTCCTATATATCAGTAGTTTTCTATTCTTAACACATGATTACATTGTTCCAATTCAATTACATGGTTAGGATACATCACTTTTAAAAAAGTATTTGCACCCTTACAATTTTTTTATTTTTTTTATTTTTGGTCACACCTCAGGTTTTTCCATAGTCAAACAAATACTATCTGACATAAGTAACCAGAGTAAATTCAAAATGTAGTGTTCAGATGATGGGCTCATTCATTCAGAGAATTACTCTAATTCAGACTGCTGGTTCTGCTCCACAAGCCGCAAAATCATGATAACAATCCGACGACACGGATGGTTATAATCCGTGTTGTTGGATTATAACATGATGCCGACTGTTGCATCTCAAAAAGCATCACATCATGTCCTGATTTACAGAAATTTCTGAACATATGTGAAACAGTTATTGACATTGATCACTTTATCTAACCAAAAAGGGTTACAAAACTGTATGTAAAATTGTGGGAGTCCAGTGACCAAAGTGAGAGACATTATACATAAATGGAGATATCATGGAAAAGTGGTTAACTTTTCCAGGAATCACCATCTACCTAAATTACCCCAAGAGATCATTATAATCTCATTCAGGAGATCACAAAGGACACATCTTGGTTATGCACCGGAGAAGCAATTTGAAGCAGTACAGCAGGTCCACCTCTGAATGACACAAGGTGAAAGTTTTAAAGTGGCCTAGTCAAAGTCTGGACTGAAATCTGATTGAGTTGCAGAGGCATGGCCTCACACAGGGCCTTCATGCTCAGAAACCCTCCAATCTGGCTGAATTTCAACATTTTTACAAATGAGAGAAGACTTAACCTGTTGGTAACATTGGCCACTCATTACAAACTTCAGATGGAGTCGTTAATACCAAGGTTTAGAGGGTAATTACTTTTTAAATAAGCCCATGTTGTAGTGGTGAGCTTTTGTCTCCTAATAAACAAGATATCATCCTTTCAAAACTATTTTGTATTTATTCAGGTTCTCTTTGCAAGATATTAACATTTGTTTGATGAGCATATAAGCCTGACAAAAACAAAAAGTCAGGATTTACGCATCAATCATTGAGGCTTTACAAAAGAAATTTACATTTAGCTTTTACCTTGTAATTGTAAAACTTAGTATTTATTTATTTTAAATATAAATGAGCCTCACTTTCAGACTTAGAAACACATTTATAGTTCCCTCCAGTTGTTCTCTGTAATCTAAAAGCTTGTTGAGCAATATACGAGTACATCTACTTAGGAAATGTATGATTACCATCTTTATCCCTGCTTCCTTGTGTCAATCTTTGCTCTGTTTCTCTTTCCAACCATCCTGCAACCTTGTGAATGTTTCTCCCTCTTTTTATCGATGAAAGCACAATGAGCAATCACCGAACCCTCAATGAATAGCTTAAAGAGATCAACCTCTGTTCAGATGTGCGGCAGGGCAGCTAATTACTAAAGAAGCATTTTGACAACGAGTGAATTTGCACACACGTCATACTTCCCAGTTCGAGCTGAAGGCACACACCCTGCAAAAGACACAACATAACATCACTACGCCTGGTGTTATCGATCCGAGACAAATGAACAAATGAGAGACACAGGGTGGGGGAGTTGAGGAAGGAAACGTGGGGCATGGGGCTATCATGTGCAAGATAGAGCGTTGTCACAGCTCAACTCTCGCCTTCTCCCCGTCTCAGATCAATACCGTCTTTGTATTTGTTTCCACAGAGTTGAAGCAGTGAGTGGTCACTCTCTCCTGTGGTGTGAGATGGGCACAGTCGGGAGATGAGAAGGGAAGAAAGAGGCTGAAGGACAAACATGAGGGAGGTGGAAAGCTGGTTCTAGACCTGGAGAGAAAGAGAGGTGGAAAAGAAATGAAAGAGTGGAAGTGGCGACCCAGTTCCATCACTGCTTGTTTGTGTTTTGAGCGGTGTGGCAGTAAAGAGCGCTGTGGCACGAAGATGAGGGGGGAGAAGGTTGTGTGAAGGAAACATGCATCTGTGAGAGCATGACCTCACTCCCATATATCATCCAAAGTCAGGCCCAACACATATATCTGCATGATAATTCACCTTGGGTGACAGTACTGACTACTGCGCATTAATAAAATGTTAGTTTTTATACTTTACTGCATGTTCATCCCACACAACTTCTCGCTGATCTTTTTTGAGTTATCAAAAACATGTGATGGTTAATATCCATCTATCTATCCACCTAAAGTTAAACATTTGGCAAAGAATATTAAATCGATAAAACTTTGTCTTTCATACAGCTCTTAAAAACAGGAAACAGAAGAGATCTTACATTAGATAGTTGCAGAGGAAGCGGTTATTTTTCTGCATTGTGAAGAATGAAAAGTAAAATATGCACAAATTAAATGAATTCAAAGCAAATTGTAGAAGTTTCTAAAAGTAATCACAACAATAACAACACATAGAAAAAGGAATACAAATAACTGGATGCAGAAAAACATCTGTGCATGTTTTCTGCATCCAGCAAAATAATCTGGTATTTATGGAAATCAATTCAATTAATTAGCAGTACTTAAAGCCTTAAACATCATTACCAAAGCACATTAATGTTGTTAAGCTTTCATTTTCATAAATCATAAAGTGCTACACGGGAAGAAAACAATTGTGGTAAATGGCACAATTTATTTTTGATTGGTCTCTGACTTTCATTTAGGATTATTAAATGTCTTTTATTGGTTGAAAGATTTATTGATTAGTAGTTTAAAACCTGATCTGAATCAGTAATAAGATAACGGATGTCATTGTCAGCCATTTTTCCAGTGCATGTATTGTCTAAATCTTTAGTTTGAACTATTTGTAAGTACGGTATATTGAGCTTATTTTTGTAAGTTATTGACCCTTTTAGGCAGAATTTAATTTGTGTGGCATTTAGTTTTTTGTGATCCATGTTCAACCCACAGTCTGAGCTATCCCTTCCAATTTTGTCTCGCTTCCTCCTTTCCAAACATTTTAACTCCTGGCACTAAATTACAAAGTCCCAACAGATTTGAGGTCTCAAAACTGTAATCCACCAGCCTCTGAATGACCGGACGGTGGGTACTAACGTTGTGTGTCACTTTGTGCCTTAACATAACTGTTGGCTCGGCCTGAAAATGTCTAATGGGAATTCCCAGGATGATTATTTCTCATTACCTGATGTTATCAAAAGGAGAAACTTCCTCTTCCTTTTTAAAGGAAAATTTTCCCCTGTCTATTGTTACATGCCATTCAATGTATGCTCAGGAGAGGGGCTTTAATCAAAATGAAGATTGAATGCAGTCTGCTGGCTATTGTTTTTTAAACTACCTTTTTTATTGACATTTTTTGTTAGAAAGAAGGTACTACCTTTCTATTAACTTAGCTATAAATGTCCTCAAACTGGTTTTATTTCTGAATTTATTTGTAATTTCACTGAATTCAAACTGGAATATTGCCATATAGAAAACCAGATTGTATCTAAATTTAAATCTACTTCAGAGATTTGAAATTTGACTGAACCGAGGTGTGTGTAATTGAATCTAAAAGACAAAAACATAATCAATTGACCTGAACTGAAGTTGATTAAACACAACAGAACTGATCTGGGTTGTGTTGAACTGAATTTCATTAAATCAAGTTGAATAAAATAAAACAAGAACTGAAATAAAATTGACAAAGACTGAAATCAATTCAATTCAATTGGACTGAGCTGATTGTGAATAAAATCCAATAGAACTGAACTGAATTGAGTTGAGTTGGGCTGAATTAATTTGAACTTAATTAAATATAAGTGAATTGTAAATTAGACTGAATTTAATTAAAACGGAGGCACCAATCCTGTCAACATCCAGTTATTGGAAAAAGCAGGTAAACACAGATAGTAGGTTATTAAACTAATTTAAACAGAAGTAAATTAAATGTACTGAAATGAATTAAGATGAACTAAACTGAATATTGATAGTTGATTTGCAGTTCTCACATTTAAAAACAAAATAAGTGCATGAGAAAATAAGCTATTTATTAAAATCCCTATGTCACCTAGTTAGCATAAATGGAAACCAAAGTCATGAGCAGTTTACTTTGAAGTTGAAGTAATACACATTTGGAAGGGGTGACAGAGTGAGAGAATATTTAGTTGTACTTGATGTAACTCCATCTGTGATTAATGATTGATTGTAACGCTATAAAAACCGCCACTGCACTTAGCGGGGCATTTACTGTTTACAGCCTTCTCGTCCCCTGGGCCAACTGCGTTGCTCTTCTGATTAACTGGAAGCAACATCTAAAAATGTGGCAGTTACTAGCTGACTATTGGGAAAAATGTCAGTTTCACGGGGTGTCAGTTTCACACTCATTTGGGATATTACTGCTTTGAAATATCAGACAAATGTTTTATTTCACACTATTTTTCTCTATATGTAATGATTTTTTTGTGTGTGTGCAGATGCTCTTGTGGATGCCTGACCTTAATTTCTTGCTACAGCGATTTGTCACACCTTGCATTGATATGGCGCAGTGAGCTGGCTTGCTGACAACTGCGATTTAAGCAGACAAACAGGCAATCTACATTAAATGTGGCTCCTAAAAATATGGTGCTGTCACTTTATTGAGATTGGTGAGACGAGCTGAATGCTGCAGGAATTCTGGGGGCAAATGTGAAAAGTTTTTCCTGTTTATGGTAGTCTCTTTAAGAATATGGGTTTAGTTTCTTTTTGGCAGGATGTGCTGAAATGATGGAGGGGTGAGGAGTCACTTACATAGATTTAGACTAATGGGAGGTCAGGAGTGTGCCGCCTAGGCTGCCACAAGGAGAGGGAATGAAGATGACTTGTAGAGAGCTGGGAGAGTTGGTAATGAAAAAAAAAGTTTGGTATATTTTTTTTTCAAGAGAAGGAAAAAGAAGGGAGATGTAGAAGCAGGGAGAACTAATGAGTTGGATTTTCCAGAGACTTTGCATTCTGCTCATGGTGCTCGCTGTATCTCTCTCCGCTGTGGAAGAGCTGGCTGGAGCAAGCTTCCTGTCTGAGCCCTGAAGCAGGAGTAAATGAGGGGTGGGTAGGAAAGGGGGTGTTGGAAGCAATAGAACAGAGGAAGGAGGAGAAGGGGAGGAGGGTGAGGGGCGGCAAGGAGGGAGGGAATCCAGTGTTGAAATTGAATGCCAGGGCGCCATGTTCTCACCGCCAGCGTTTCCATGGTTACAGGGTAATTCTGGCGAGTAAGGAAATTTCATTCACTTTGGTATGAGAAGAAGAAGACAAAAACAAAGAGGGGGGGTATTAACAATGCAGCAGATGAATAGAAAGGAATACATAATCAAAAAAAGAAAAAAATCAGGGAGGAGATAAAAAAAAGAGGCAGGAGGAAAAAGAGGAAACATCTAGTGGGGTTTGTGCCACCCATCCCCCAGGCGAACTGCCGCTCTGCCTCTCATTCCATTTTTTTTTTTCTTGTGTGTTTCTGTGATGCTTGGTTTGTTTGCCACCACCCTATCAGCAAACACAACACCCACCCACAATCTTCCACTTCTTCAGCAGCCCTGCAGGTATACGGCGAAGAACAAAGAGAAACACTGCTAACTGGCCGCTGTGTATGTTTTTGTCAGGGTGTGTGTGTCTCCACTTTTGGGGGGAGGGCAAATGGGAGGGGTTGGTGCTGGGGTGGATTCAGGGAGAAGCCTGAGAGGCTGCAGAATTGTTCACATGACAGATCTGTGTAGTCGTTGCTTGTGTCCTGCAGGCTTTGCCAAAGTTGATTTAAGGATATTAAACCTTCAGACTCCCAAAATTGCAAAGAAGAACAGCTAAAATGGTCGTGTGAATGTGGAAACCTAAGAACTCAGGCTTGTGTATCAACCTATACAAAAACAGACACACTCACACTGTCTGTCTAACAAGGGTTGACAACTGCGGGGGGGGGGTTGACTGGGATGTCAGAGCAGCCAGTGTGACAGCTGTACAGCCAAGCAACCCCTGTTCACACAAACACACACAAGCACAGAGGCAGTATGTGTGCTTCATCATCATTTCTGATATCACTATCTCTAAATGATATGTGTGAGATGTAGAAATTATAACATTGCTATTTTCCTCCTTCTTTTTCAGTGGCTGATGAGGGGCTTTGGGAGTGTGGACTGTCCTACGAGTGCAGGACCCTCCTCTTCAAAGCCATACACAACCTACTGGAAAGGTAAAACCAATGATCAACAAACAGAAAACAGGGGGATCCCATGTGTTTTCTTATAATTTAAGGTTAACATAGTAAAATTTAAGGCATACATTAAAGGCAAAATCTAACTGAAGTAACTTAAATTTGTAAGTTATTTAACTCAAATTTGACTTACTTAAAAACATAGGCTAGTGAAATATAACTTAGTTCAGTTGTGTTTTTTGGCCCTGGCATGCAAGTCCGTTGCTTTTACAGCTTAGTCTGTTTTGCCAAAAGTATTCCCTCACCGATCCAAATCATTGAATTCAGAGGTTCAAACCACATGTACATAAAATCCAGCACCTTGGCATGCAGACTGCTTCTACAAACATTTGTGAAAGAATGGGTTTCCTCTCAGGAGCTTGCCAATTCCCAATGCGGCACTATCATAGGACGCCACCGGTGCAAAAAGTCCAGTCGTGCAATTACCTCGCTACTAAATATTCTACTATCAAGTGTTGCAAGCAACACAGGCTCTCAGCCAGAAAGTTGTGGGCCACATAGAAGAACGAGGACAGTGGATGCTGAGACACAGATCACCAACTTTTTGCTACAGAAAGTTAATTTTATCCAACTTAAAGCCTTTGCAGTAAAAAAAAAAAAAGATCCACCATAACAGTAACTGATAACAAATTTTGGGGAAACTATTGAAATCTGAGAGTAGAAAAGAGCGCTGAGGCCTCTTTTGGTAGTGGATAAGGTAACAGGGACCTTTTGATCTTTATTGCCTTAACAAAGATCAATTCTAGCTTTGGTACTGATGACATTTAAATTCCTCAGCTAAAACAACTACACAGAATTGATTTATATATTTTTTAGAAAAAGCCAGAAGCTGATGAAAGGAGTTACTGAATAAAACAACTAAATTAAATTAAAGCTATGGAAAATGCTGAGTTATTTAAGACTTTGTAATGCAAGAACAGTCTGGGACACGTTTTAGATTGAACAGCAAAACGCAAAAAAATGTTACACCTTTACTTAGTTTGGCTTTTCACCTTGCAGTGAAAAGAGGACCAAGCCACTTGAAAAATGTCACGTATTCAACAGCTGCATGTTTGGGGAGCTGTCACGAGAAGCTCGCCCAGACGAGCAATGGGCATGGCAAAAAGCTAATCAGCATGTTGCTCTGCATACTTGAGACAAAGGCAGCAGGACAGAAAAAGATTGAGAAGAACGAGAGGCTATAACCTGTTGCCGTGGTCACACCAGCACATAGATAGTTATTGGTGGGATTTCAAACTATATTTTCAGACTATATATATATATGTTTGTAAATCATGAATCACTTCCATCCTTTGGTTCATTTCAATTCTGTGGTTGACTGGATTTGCTGTCAACCAGAGTTAATTTTCAAGTTAATAAAAAATGATTAAAATTCCCCTGAATTTTATGTCCAGTAGTTTTTCAGTTATTTAATTTGGCAGATTCAAAACAATAAATGGATAGGTATTTGCAGACCACCGAGTGAAACAATGAGATAAATCCAGTGTCGTAGAAAGGGATTTACACTGACTACACCTTTAAATGAAGCAAAAAAAAGAAAGAAAAAAAAGAGGAAATGCTATCGCAAGGCATAACACCAAGAAAGTATTTTATAGCATAATGCACTTAAATATTTTTCATCAGACCCACAATATAATATTATGCAGCTCTAAATTAATGTGCCATTAGTTATTTACTTCATATTTCAACAGCTGAAAGTTAAACATATATGCAACCTTTTCTGTCATAAGTTTCATCTTAATGAAATTATAATCTGTGCGCTGAATCACTTGCTCAAGCACCCAAAGCTCTCCTTTCTGAGTCGGAGCCATCTGTTAAATGAAGCAGCACATATTTGCTCTCTATTAAGTTAAGCCTCAGTGATCATCACAGGGGAAAGGCAGAATTAACCTTCCTATTACCTTGGAGCTGACTCCTTTTATAGCTTACTGTTTCAACACTAGAGGGATCACTTTTGCTTTGCTCTTGTATAACTGCAAAGATCTCCACAAATGCATCTAATGAGTATCCCATGTTGTCATATAAATATATGTGATTTACAAATATTGCTGGATTTCAGCGCTATTGTAATTAATGTAATTGAGAAAACTAATTAAATTAGAAGTGAAGCTAAATGTTATAAATATGTTTTTTCACGTTATGAGTCAGACGTGTTGTTTAGGACAGCTCGGCTCAGGCGCTCAGTGATATGTTTCATAACAAGAATGTGCTCAGTGTCTGAAGGAAATCAACTAATGAGACACAGACGTTTTGTTGAGTCAATAAAGGGAAACGTCTTCCACTAGATTTATGGGGAAAGATTTATGAGCCGCTGCAGCAGACTTTTGAGTTTATTATCATTTATTAGTGGATATAAAGTATCCCACCGCTTTAATCTGCTCAGAGATCAGCACATGAAAGTGCTATGTGATAACTGGTTCCACTGTGGATTTTCAGAGTGCACAGAAATAAAAGTAATACATCAGTAATGATAATAATAAATGACAAATAAACTGCATTAGTAAAATTACCCAAAATAACACTGGGATTTTCTCGCTGAAGAAAAAGGCCTCTTAATTTAGCAGTTCTTTTCTCATTGTTCTGCGTCTCACCGGTTTACTCTCTTCCATGTCATTTTAGGAAGCATATACCGGCAGATGTTTTGAATGTGAATCCAAAGATGTTAAAAGCTCTTTGCAAAGTTTGGATCAGCCAGTGTGAAAAATTGCCCCTAATAACAGCAAAAATAACTTTATAAAAATAAAGTTTGAACAGAGACGTGATGAACTCTCTTCCTTTGAACAGTAGATGATATTCCAAATTAAGACCCACCCCCTACTGTGCATGCCTCCATTGACTGTGGCAAAATGCATGAATAAAATTGTCAGGCACTCAGGCATAGTGCAACTGTTCTGAACTTCATCTGAAAAATGCCATAGGTGCTCATTAGGATATAAAGTTTTACATTGGGTTTTGTTTAAAATGGTACCTGAAAGGAACTTAAACTTGCCAGAGGTGAAAAAGAACAAACCATTATTTCAAAGTCGTCATCATTTTCTATGATTTTGTGATGCCTACAAACAATCACAGTGAGTTTACTGCTGGATTACAACAGCTTTATGTCTGTATGGATGAGTTTTCTCATTTTCAAATACTCAGTTATTGCTTGAGTATCATGAAAAAAAATATGGTAACTGTTTTATTATTCAGTGACAGTCATAAAGTGCTTAAACAATATTTTCTAAAAAAAATATTCTACTTGGAATCAAAATTTTTACCTTGTAAAATTAATACATAATTGTGTTTGAATTGTTTGCTATCATTTAGATCTTATTTCAATGATGCACAGACGTCAGAAAAATGTTCTAATTTCGATGTCTTTCTTTTGCTCAATGCTCCAGATGTTTGAACGATAAGGGCTTCGTGAGGATTGGAAAATGGTTCTTTAAGCCTCATGAACTAGAAGAAAAGTCTTTGGGCAGCAGGTAAGAAACGGCATACACACTCTTTATTAAGATGGTTTATGTGTTGGCATTAGTACATGCGATGCTCTAAGAAAGAAAAAGTGCGGTAATGTCATTCTGAGAGGCAGCATGACTGACTTTCATGTGATGCTGTATTTCTTAAGCTTTGGTGTTCCAGCAGCAGGCCGATGGTGTGAGTCTGTAAAAGAGAAACAGAGCATGTGAATGGTGTCCAGAGGTTAGCGCGCTCTCTCTCTCTTTCCCTGAGTGAAGAGACGTGTGTGTGTGCATGTGCTTGCACATGTCATGCTGTATAACAGTGTTGTCAGGGTGGGAGACAGACAGAGAGACTGAAACAGAGTAAAACGAGGGGTGGGTGTGATGACAGTTCAACTTGTTGGTTCAGGCAGTATAGATCCCTTTCACAGCTCGCTCTGCCCACTTTTCCGGGCAATGAGGATGCAACATTCCTCACATCTCTGACATAGCACTGTTTCAATTGCATTGAAACATGTTGAGTTTGCCAACTGGTGGGAAACCACTTTGCCGTCATATATTGCTTAGAGGCTGTGGCAGTTTTTTTATTTGTGTAATGTGGCTATCTGCCCAGGGCGCCAGACCACAAGAGAAGTACCACAATTGAGAAAATAGTTGTCAATTGCACATCAACTATGTTTTTATTCCTTATTTGCATATCCTGTTATTGGGATTTTACGCATGCTGTGTTGTTCACAGCTTAAGTACCGGAAGAAACATTATGACACTGAAGTTGGTATCTGAGTAAAATATATAAATCAAAAGGCTATGTGCTTTTTTAAACAAGTTTTGACTAAATTTGATCATTTCAACTTATACATGTTTGCAGTGGTAAGACATAACTTGTGTCAACAGCTGTTGTCTGAAACACAATTTGAGGTTTTTTAAATCTTTGTAGAAGCATAAAAAACCCAGCATTTTCAAGGCTTTCCTAGCAGCATTAGAACCACACTTCAGTAAAAATCACAACACATAGCTTAGTTATTGGTAGGATGTTACACAAATAAAAGTTTTATTTTGTTTGGGTTTGTGTTTGGACATATCAGGAATAACAGAAAGAGGTGGTTCATGCAAGAACGACCACTGATTAGAGGCAGCAAAGCCACATGCATCTTTAAAGAATTACTGTATTTTATATTATCTTTGTTATCAATGCATGGTGCAAAGTAAATGATGCACAGGGAAGTCTCTCTCTGCAGAAAGTTGCTGACACGATTGCACTCTGCCGTGACGTGCCACAGCATGGTGAGGTTGAGCAGCCGAGACCAGGTGGAAGTCCCTGATTTTAGGCACACTGCCTGACACTTCGAGAGAGAGTGTTTGTCACTTGTTCAGTTTATATCTGGGGAATTTGGTGTGCAGAGCTGATGTGATGGTGACATCTCTGTCTACGAAGGCACTGTCTGGGTGAGATCTGCTTCAGACTGAAGCAAAGAAAGGCAGAAACTTGAACAGATAGTGTATTGACTGCTAAAGTTTCAATAGGTAGAAGAGCCCACTGAATGAATGTATATGTATAAAACGGGATGAATCTCAAGCCCATCATAAAACCAGGGAATACGCTGCAGGAGCGGTGAATTTATCTACTTAAGAGGATTTATGTCAACACTTAAACCTTGATCTACTTTTTTAATTGATCGACTTCATGCAATAATAATGGCCTGTAATGGCTGGTACATTTGCCCTTCTAGCCTCTCAGATGTATGAAGATGGAAGAGTTTATATTCAGCTCCTGCTGTGATACGGTTGCTATTACATACCTTAGCAGTGGAGAGGGAGTCCCAGTCCTGACGCAGCTCCTGCTGGAGAGATTATATCTCCCAGTTGGCTCAGAGCAGTTGGGGATACCCCAGAAGCAGCTGGAGGAAGCTGCTGCAGACAGAACAAGGTTTCCATGCTCCCACCCTGCTCTAATAGACTGAGCTGTGGATGAACCTTTGCTGTTAATTATGTTGTAATCACTCCTCAACACAGAGCATATAGGATTTTTATGTAGTTTAACCAAAACAGCAAAATCAATGAAGGTTATATTTTTTCTTTCTGAAAGGTATGACTAATTGAGTTGGAAAGTGTCCTTGTCTTCCATAATATACCACTTAGTCTGTTCACATTCACAAAGAATCAAATAAGGGACACCAGGACAGAGGTCTAGCTGAATTATCACTTCAGAAATTGTTTATTGGAGCTTTATTAAAATTTTAACTGCTATCTTTCAGGCTTTCAATATGGTTTCATTACTTGTAGCCTTTAGCCCAACAAGGGCTCAATAATGAATTCAGTCTGAAGGGGATCCAATTTAAGTAACATGCTCTTATCATGGAAAAGTAGATAATAATTACCATCATAGACCAAAATACACCTTTATCTGATTGTGTAAAATCAACTACAACTGAGGTTAATTAAAGGATTTCATACAGTTTGTATGTATCTAAGGTTATTTTTAGATCAGGGCCTGATCTTTTAAAGCAATGGTTCCCAGTCCTGCCTCTTAAGTTCCTATGTCCTGCGTGATTTAGGTGTCTTCTTGTTGCCACATCCCTGACTTAAATAAATCAGCCCCACTATGTGGCTTTCAGTAGCAAGTGCAAAATTCAAATTGAAAGAGGACAATTGATAGCACATGCAATTCTTGTAGATCGCCTGCAAAATGTCCATTTACTATACGTGGATTTTTTCTTTTGCTTACATAATTTAGCACTTCTTATTTGGAATATTTTTAGATCACACCCTTTGTTTTTGAAAAGGTTCTCCATTTGAACCTCAGTTTAATAATAAAATTGAATAATGACAGTGTGGAATCTGTGGCGACAATAAAATCCGACCAGTTTGCAGTTCAGTATTCACATATGCACAGATTTCTCAATGAAACTCCAAAGTATCCATGGAAAACTCACATTTGTAGGGCATGTTGAAAATAATTTAATAATTTAGCACAATGCTAGTCGACACTTTTGGTTGCCATTTGTAAAGCAGCAGCCAATCAAGGAATGCTATTCATTTATCTTACTGTTGTATCGAACGGAGATAAGGAAGACCGTAGATGTCAACATCTGCGGTAGCACTAACACAGTTTCTGCTGTTCATCTTGATGCATATTTCGTTACTTTGGCATTTGAGCTATTAAAATAGGCAGCTAATAATTTTGTGGTGCCTAACCCCAGGGAATATTAATGGTCCACTGGATATTTATTGTACTGGCTATTCAATACCAATACTATTTTTTCTATCCTTAGTGAAAGTGTGTTTTTCCATAATTACTAACTACATTTAAAAGAATATTTGTGAACCTTTTTATTTGAATAAAGTTTCTGTCACCTGAAGTTGCAATGTCCTTTGTCTATTATTCAACAAAACCAAGACAATATTCATTAATCATGGATGTTTTATGTTAGCTAAACCGTACTGATTTTATTTTGTTCTTTGTCATCTTGTGACTATAAAGCTTTTAATTAATTTTAGAGAAGATTAGAAAATGCAGTTAGAAATAACAAGTACAGCCAATATTCAAATTTTTTGTAGAAGGGATTTTGAGACAGAGATAATCAGAAATAACTCAACATGGGAATACAATGAGATGAAGTCAAGAAAAATATGAATTTAAATAGAGAAACAGGAGTGGAACGTATTAAAGAAGAAGACACCTCCATGAGTATGTGCATATATAAACATGAGTGCCGAGACTCTTCTGGAAGTTTCACAGGCCTTTACGTGTGTTTGTGTGTGTGGCAGTGAGACTTCTGTACATCATGTTAATTCCTCTTCGTTTGGAAAGCTCCGCCGGAATGTGCTGCATGCCTCCTGCTGAGACGATTCAGACTTGCTCTTTTTTTTGTGAATTATTGAACATCCTGAAGGCAAAGAGAGGGAGAGAGAAAGACAGAAATGTTCCTGAGAGCTCCCACCAAAACAAACCTGAATCATGTGTGTGTGCTGTATAGGTGAAGAGTATGAATTTTTATTACAACACCGTTTTTGTACCACACAGTGTCACAAAAGAAGTGCTGATATCCACCTGTTATCTCCACTCATATTCCCACACCGCCTCTTGCTCCTATTGTTATAAAGTTGCCCCAAAGTTGAGAGTGTGAGAACACCTTCAGATCCCCGACCAGCAATATTTTCAGCCCACGAGGGAACATTTCTCACTAACAATGACTTCTTATCTCATTACCTCTTTTGTCTCTTGTTTTTTCTGCTTCTACACTGTGCCTTTTCTCCCCATTAGGGGGCGTATTGATGCAAGCATTCATGCCATGCTTCCACACCCGTGCCAGTTTCAGTGCCTTGGCATAGCTGTCTTTGTCAGGGCTTATCAGGTGTTTATCTTGTTTGTGTCCATTGGGCACAGCGGGTTGCATTAGATCCAGGAGATGATTTCCCCAACCACAACCGCCCCCCGCTTTCCCCCTTTACTCCTTTCTCTCAACCCAACTCTCATTCTCTCTTTGTGTCTGAATGGGAGGAAAACTCTCTGGGTTGGTAACACATTGCATCAGACGCCGAGGGAAGAACGTACGAGTAGGGGGAGAGCGTTACAGGGATGCAGAGTGAGGAGACGAGGCATCAGAGAGGGGAGGAGCGTGGGGAGCAGGGAGTCGCGGGTGGTGTGGTGGGGATCAGAGAAGGTGGGGGGTCGTAAATTAATCATCGCTATAGACGGCTGAATGGATGTATTAGAGTCTGTCTCCCTCATTAGTTCAGTCAATTCTTTGCATGCCAAGTGTAACGCTCAGTGTTTTTCATATTGCAGCTTTCATTTCACTAATGGCCATAAACTCATGCATAAATAATATTTGTAGTTCAGAGGAACAGACCTGTTCTCTGCTTTGAAAAACATGGCAGCTGCCTTTTGTTTTTGCTTTATTAATCTCAGGAATTCTTCGCTGACCTGACAGAACTGAGGTTTTACAATTTTCTTCAATTATACAATTATAAAATGATAAAATTAACTGAAAAATGTAAAACAGCCACCAAGATTTTTATATTTATTTCAAAAATCTAGTGTGCTTTCTGTCACAACAGCATTTCTTTATTTTATTTTTCAGTGTTACCACAGCGCAGGTACAGAGACAGCTTCTTCATTTAGACTTGTGGAATAACATCATTGATGTCGGTGCTGTTTGTTTGCTCTTATGTGTTTGCACAAATCAAATGTCGTGATAAATTTAGATCGGCGGGAGGGAAAGGAAACTAGACAGAGCTTGTAAGAACTCACTTGAAAAGTACTCATGCCAGCAAAAAAAAAAAAAAAAAAAATATCTGACCTAATTTTGCTCATCTTAGTATTTTTTGCTCCGCGCTCTCTGGTGTGTTCAGAAACTTAGAAAAAACATTTCCCTATACAAAAGAAAAAGAGATAAAGGTTTTTTAAAAATCAAATTTTCTGCATCTCACTGTGTGTCTTACATTACTCTAATATGTTATCTAAAACAAGAATTTGAGTGATGATATACACTTTTAAGTCTTAAATAAATGCCAATCTGACATATGTGATTAGGAGAAAGTGAGGACAATTTGCCATTTGGTAAAAACATGTAAGCTTTAAGTCACAGTGTAATTAAGGGTTAGAACAGTTGCAGACAGGTTAAATTAGAAAAGTGACAGACAAGAAAAATGCTCCTTCAAGTCACAGATTGCTAGATGCACTGACAGCCCAACTGGATGGATAAGTAGCTGCTGAGTGAATGGACTGGAAGGTGGTGACTGACTGGATATAATGTGTGACTGTAAAAATAGAGATGAAAAGCTACACCACTTTTAACAATCCCCAGGGAATTTGATGATTGCTTTCATTGTGCAAAAGGTTTGTACAATTTCTCAGTGATTGACTTGACATAGAGGTATTAGTTTGTGTTGTTTAATCATTGTCTTTATTAATTCAACACAACTCTTTCATGAGTGCATGATTTTCTTAAATTTGGTACCTTTACATTTACTCTTTCATATGTTCTGAGTGTCTGAGGAGTAGACACATAAGGTGCTGCCACTTGTATTTTTGCAAAGATAGCTGAGACCTTTACTTTATTGTGTTAAAGGTGAGAAATAAATAGAAAAAAACATGTAGAGCAGAATAGAGAATGATGATGAGTCACAGAGACATGACCAGATCCTTTTCATTTTTTAAAATTACAACAATTCAGTACCTTGCAAATGTTGTCAAACTGCTTGACATTAGTTTTGATTAGGATCCTATGAGACTAACTAACAATTAATTATGAAATCAGTAATTTTATTTTATACAAATAAAAACGTTGTGATAGACTAAGTTAAAGTTGTGTCTTTTAATGTAGTGGAAGATGTGTATCTTTAAAAAAAATTAAAATCAAATAAACGCCACATGCATTTGCTGTTGTGCACTTATCAAGATGACAACTGAATAAGATCACCTTGAAAAGTCCACTAGTAGGTCAAATAAGTGCATAACTGTCCTAGTATTAACACAAATGTTCTGTGAGAGCCACAGCAGTTTGTCAGAGAACAAAAGTGAATAAACTGCATCATGAAGACAGATGAATACACGATAAAGGTCAGGGAGAAAGTTGTGGAGAAATTTAAATTAGTCTTAATAAATTAGTTTAATGTCTTATCCTAAGTTTTCAACATCTGACAAAACACTGTTCAGGCTATCATTCACAATGGCAGCTGAGCATACCATTTTACTACCAGTTTGTCTCTCACTGGGCAGTATGTGTGGCTAAAAACCAACCAAAAACATGGAGTGTCTTTACACATGGCCAGATAGGGAAACATAGTTTTAGCAGCATCACGTTGTGGAGATGTTTTTCTTTGGGAAGGACAGGAAGGCATTGTATATGAAATAAAAACCTACGGAAGTTGAATTTCATGAATTCTGTACTTGAATCTGTAATTGCACATTTCTTTATCCTATAGCTTGGCTCCCTATTATTGTGAAACCATATAAATTTTATTGTAGCATAAACATTGTGGTAACAGTCCTCCTCAAAGCCACCACGAGCCCTTGCCTTTATGTTGCTTCTGATATGTTCTGCATACTGCAGAATGTGTACATGCAGCAGCATTTAGATTCACCTGCACTAAGCCTGAGAATGAGTCTACATGTTGGTGCTCTGTTTGTGTTGGAATAAATTAAACAATCGTGGGGGCACTCTGGAAGCAGTTTCAATAGGATGTGTACACATGCTGCTCACGAGAGCTTACAAGAGTGTAAACATCCTCCACAATGGTCCACAAGCATCAGTGGAGCATCTTACACGTGTGTGTGGAAAAGGGTTAGCTGGAGGGAAGAGGATAACTCACTGAGCTGCTCCTCTGGTGGCGGGGAGAACACTCAAGGTTCAGTTTAAGCAGATTAACCTCTCAGATTTAAGAGAATCCAGATAAAATACTATCATGCCTGATTAGTTCACATGGCTGTAGTTGCTAGCTGAGCACTGTTATCGCACCATCAGATTAAGATGGGTCTGTTGGAGGAGATATAAGCCTTGTGTGTAATCCTAATGGTTAGTGTGTGGATTGCTGTTTTAGTAATCTTTTTTGCTATTTTAACAGTTGTTGTTTTCTGTGCAGCTGTGTGTCTTAATAATCCATGTCAGACCTTAATCACCTCCTCTGCTAAACAGACAAACGTTGGTTCTCGATCCCTTTCAGTGATGTTCAGCAAAAGTATTTTTACCCATTTAAATTCACATTTTCTCATGTGACAACCACAAACTTCAGTATGTTTTATTAGGATCATATGTGACCAACAAAAAGTGGCACTTCTGAAAAGGGGGTAGATGATACGAAGTTGTCACTTTGTGTTATTTATTATTTACAAATTAAAATGTAGAGATAAATATTAGCATGCAAGTTAGGCTGTAAGCCCTTGTTAACTCCGAACATCTTAGTGTGCATTCCTTATTCCTAAAAGTATTCTAATTACAGTAGTAAGTAGAATTAGTTCTAAAAAAACATGATCTATTTCCTTCTGCTTAAAAATGAGGCACAATGTTGTGTTGTTCTATCACATAATATCTTAAGTAAATTTATTGAGGTTTTTGACATGTCAAATGTTTCAAAGGATCATTTTGTACGGCACTGCATGCAAGCCACTCTTCTTGTCCACATGCTGCTCTGACCGCTGGATATGTGCTTGCTTTTTACCTGTCTAGTTTCAGGAGCGTGGTATTGTTGGTAGATTTGTTGCACACAATGTTCAGTATACAAAATTCAAGACGGAGCCTGCAGAAATCATGAAGCCAGAGCAAGTGACAGATTCACACAGACTGTAAAATGTCTGTGTTCCCCTATACCTCTACATTAGCTGATTGATTTCACCATAAAATCATGCTCAGTAGCCTCCTATTAAAACTCTGATCTCATCGATATGTGTGCAGCATTTGCAGTGTGTGGCACTGAATTATTCACTTCCTCCTCTGTCTCTCACACTGCTTTTGGTCTGGCTCCTCCGGTCTTCCCTTTCCTTATCTCTTTAATTTCCTCTTACTCCTCCCTACTTTCCCATTTTGTGCCCGTCCTGCTCATGCATACCCCCACCTGACTTAATTCCCCATGTCTCCATCTTCTTCTCCTGCTGTCTTCTCATTCTCTTTCTTCACCATCAGTTCTTCCCCCCCCCGTCTTCTCCTGTACTGTCAACCCTTAGTTATGTCTCAGCCGTCTCTCCTCTTCATTTATTAATACCTGTACTCATACAGGCACACATCCCTGGTCTGCCGTTCTCACACACATACTTATGCCTGCCGACTGAACAAAACCCCCCAGAGGACGTGTGGAGCCCGGTGTGTCCACACACTCACACCCGCTTACTGTGCAGGAAAATGCCCTTTGTAAAAGGACAGGGAGCATCAATCTCCCAGCTGGGTCATCTTGCAGTTTGATGCTGCTTTTTGTAGCTCTGCTTTTTCACTGACTTGCAAGTTGTCACACTTTATTGCAGTAAAAAAAAAAAAAAAGAAACGAGTTAGTGTTACACATGTCGTGCTTTGGTGTTGACTTTATGAATTTATTGGGAGTAATTGCTTACATAAACTTGGTGTAAACATTGTCAGAGAGAATTGTTACATTGATTTTTTTTTTGCAAACAGTAGCATTAGTGGAACAATCTGAATCAAACCCTAAAGTCTTTGTCTACACATATATCTCACATAAATAAGCAAGCATCAACAGGGGAAAGAGATACATTTTTATTAATTCTTAATTTTCCCTGCATAATTGTTACATTTATGTAAAACTGTTGACATATTTCAGAAAAAAATATATACATTCAACCCACCAGTGACTCAGATCTGAAAAAAAAAATAAGCAAATGAAAAGTCTAAATTGATTTTCCAGGGCTCAATAACTTCAGAAAAAAATAAGATTTGGAAAAAATTTCCAATCAATTTGTACACCTACTTGTCAGGCCAAGGTTGCGGCGAGACTGGAGGTAATTAGACTCACCAGGTCACTCAGGACAGACAACAGTGCACATCCATCCAGCCATTAATCCAACAGTCTGTACAGATTTCATACTGTAAGCCTAAAATATTTCCCAAATAACAGTAAAAATGTATATATTAAATATTTAAAACAGGACAGGAAGCTATCTTATTTTATACCTGGATTTAATTTTTTTTTTTAAATTGAAATGCAATATTTGTTGGACCCCCTAAATGTCTTGAAGCTCTATGAGTCCGCAGAAATCTCACTTTACTTGTAAATTAAACAAAAGCGACAGAGATGAACATCCCTCCCTGTTAATTTTGCTTATGCGTGTATTTGTGCCGAGCAGATTGGTACCCTTGACTTGCAGCTGTTTTCCCCGAGCTTCCCTGTGCACCTATATTTAGCTCTTCGTGTGACTGGAACGATGCGCCGAGGACGAGGTTGGAGGGCAGTGACATTGAAAGCATTTTTGACTCATGTGTTGTGGAAATGTGAACTGCAGAAATGATAAACTGCCACTGAGTTTTCGTGTCTGCGCTTGGGATATTATCTGTGGGGTGAGAAAGCATTGTGTGCCAGAGTGCCAGTTTATCACAGGCATGCATATGTATGCACTTTAGCTGTGCTCTTCTCCCTGTGATTGTGCAGGCTTATGTTCGAACCACCTGCTGTCATTAGGGATTTTTCTTTTTTTTCTTTTTTCTTTTTCTTTTCTCAGGGAGCTTGAGGAGTGTTTATGAAGCAGAAAACCTTGCCTTCTCAACCTCTTGGGTGAATCCAGCGCCATCTGGAGGCTTTCACAGTCAGAGCTGAGACATCCGGCTCAGATAGGCTGTGTTTAGTTCTGGCTGTGCATGTGGAACTGGCCATTTTATTGAATTTGATGATCCATTACAGCTCAAATGGAGGTCCAACTCCCTCAGGGCAAAGGGGATATTGCATAGGCAGCAGGGTAATCACAAAGCGATTAGAGTACCTGCTGACTTTATTGTAATTCTGATATATATAAACCCAGGTAGTGAGGTGGTTTATAGATTAAAAATATACATCAGTGGAGCTGTCGAGGCGGTTAATGACGTCCAGCCCGCCCACTGCTGTATAGATTGCAATAAAGCTCCAACAATTACTCCTCCTTGATTAAAAAAACACAGCAATGCATGATGAACTGAGACTGGCTGCTGTAATAAAGAGAGAGTTGCAATATGTAAACGTGTAGCCATCGCAGTCAGTCGTACGCAAATGAGGATTTATACCTGCAATAAGAATCATGTGTGTGAGATCAGTGGTGGTAGAGTTTTGTGAACATGCTGTCAGACGGCCTTCTCTGATCTGTAGATAAGCTCCCCTCGTCTGTCAGATCTCAGCCTGAAAAGCCTGGCATGTTTAACATCTTCAGTCTGCTTCATCTCAATTGGACATAATTAAAAAGTAATTATGTTCCATTTTAATTTGAGCTTAATTAACTTGTGTAGGTGATTTTACTTGTAATTAAACCGGACAAAGACAGGAGTGCAAACCCATGTTGCCTGTCGTTTTCAAAGACAGGCTTGATTTCCGAGTTGTGTACGTGCTTTGACTATTTTAACGTGTTTTGGCTTTAATTCCATTGTTTTTCAACCTTCTTTTTGCAGCGAACACCTGTCCTGCTCCTTCTCCTTCTTCCTGCACGGTGAAAGCAACGTGTGCACTAGTGTGGAGATCGTCCAGCATCAGCCTGCGTACCACATCACGGAGCGCCACATCCGACTTGCACAGACCTCCTCCACGCCGGTGCAAGGTAACACACACATATATATTTAAATCAGAATTAATACATTAGCCTTTTGCTCTCATGTAATCATTTTGAGCAGAAGTATAAAATGTAAAATTATGATTTTTCAAAAGTCTATTATGAGATTACATCACTCCAATGAAATTGTACTACGACTACTACTACTACTATTACTACTAATAATAATAATAATTTCAAAAATATTCTTAATATTATTTATAAAGTGCTTTATAGAGCACTTTCCAACAAAATGCTGAACTATTACAAGGAGATAAAAAACAGCTGTTGGTGAAAAGATGAGTATATTGTGCATAAAGCAACTTTCAAATATGAAAGTTGCTTTATAATATTGCATATTCTGTACCACATATATAGTGCAGAGTTGACATTACTGGATTTAAATTTATATCATAGGCTTGATAACTACAAGTGTCTTAGTTTAGAAAGTACTGTTTTTTTCTGTAATTGCGTTCATAAACAGAAGTAAATAAACTTATTAAAATAAAATTTAAGTTAATTAAAAATTCTTTGGACTGTTATTTATGATGATGCAAATACTAAAACAGATCTAAACACAAACAAATTAAGAAACATATTGGATCATGTTTAACCGTTTTATTTTTAGCGCCTTTAGTTTTAAATTGTTCCTTCCTTGCAGTCTCTGATCGCTCTGCTCTTGTCTGTGCAGTGATTTTGAGTCCGTATGGCCTGAGCGGGACTCTAACAGGGCAGGCCTTCAAAATGAGTGACCCCGCCGCTCGGAAGCTGATAGAGGAGTGGAGCTACTTCTATCCCATGGTGCTTCCACAGAAAGAGAGGAGCGGAGAGAAGGAACAAAAGGAAGCAGGGCGAGCATACGATCGCAGCTCTCATGTGGCAGTGGATGTCATCGTAGGTATGGCAAAAAGAAAAAATATCACACAAAATTGTAAAAAAAAAAAAAAAAAGAGAAAAACATTTACTAGATTTGAAGAACATACAGCATGTAAATGGAGTTACTTCACCAAATGAAAGAAAACAGTTTCCTGCACAATCCTTCTTATTCCAGCAAATACAAAAGAACACTGCCAACCTTTCAGCATGCAAATAGCAATGAATAATTGCATTAGGCTTCAGTGATGTTGCTTTCACAAAGCAAATGGTGAGACAATAACATCTCATTGATTGCTCTCTGTCTTTGTTTGAGCAGAGGAACTAGTAAAAGTGCTGCTTTAACTGCAATGAGCCTCTCAGTCTTCCAACATGCCTGGAAGGGGGAATGACTGAAAGCTATGAGCATACAGTGAGACAGGCAGAGAGGAAGAGTCTGGAAGCTGAGCCATAAACTCCAGGGAGGTTCTCTTACAGCCTAATCAGTCTGATCCCACTGCGCTGACTTGACCTGATTACAATTAAAACTCTTTTGGATACTGGCAGCTTTTACAGCTAAATAGGAAAGCCAGAAGAAGCCTGAAAGTAGAAGGATTCTTATTTGATCATGTTTTATCAGAGCAGTGAGTGAGAAAGCGTGTGCTTGCATTAATGCAATACAAAGCTACTGCTTGGCGTGAGTGCATTTGTGTCCATTCATGCTGAAATCTGGGAACATGCTGCAAATCTCTAACAGAAACAGCATGTTTTGCTCACACAGTTTATCTTTGCAAGGATTTATTAAGGATTTTTATAAATTTGTTGTTAAATGAGTGCCGCAAATCCTCTTTTTCTTCCCTTCCTAGGCGGCGTGAGGATGACCTACCCAGCTGCTTTTGTGCTGATTGCCCAGGGGGACCTACCGGTGGAGCAGTCTCCACCTGTTCCTGCAGCTCTGGGCCTCAACAAGGAGCTGAACAATTGCAGCGTGCCGCTGACTCCGCCGACGTCACCAGAGCAGCCCTGCTCCGGTAACACACACATGCATGCATGTTACAGGGTTTTGGGGTGCTGAAAAACAAATCTGCATGGTAAGAATTTAAGTCATTAACAGCTTGAAGTAAACGCTTCTAGATCCAGGATTGAAAAGTATTTTAAATGTACCTTGTTACATATGCAGGTAATTCTAGTTTAATTCAGATTTGTTAGATCCACTTAAAATTTGTCTCATTGGACTTTTAACTTTGTTCTCAGGATGTCCTGATTTTTTTTTTTGCTTTTGTCCCAAGTTATTTAAGAATATGCATTTGCATACACCAGCAATCTGTGCAATTCTTCTATCAAATAAGTGCTATATACATGCAGCAAAAGTAATGCTACTTTTCATCACTATTACATGAGTCTGTCCTAATTACTTTCCTACACATTTTTTCATACAGCAAGCTATTTTTTCCGAACAGGAGGTTCTCAGCCTCAACATACTTCTCCAACAGGGAGTAAAATACATTAAGAAAGCTATTGTGGTGTTGATTGTTTGGTAAAATAGAATCACCTAAAGGAGCAAATGGCTTTTTTTTTTTCTAAAATTTTCTGGCTTGACCCATATAGTCTTTACTAAAACCTCCAGCTCCTATCTTTTTCATGGGGAGCAGTTTGCTAAACTGTTCACATTTACTTTTAATGTGACTCACTGATAATTTAGCTCGTAACATTTGGTTCCCCTTAAGCATGTGAGGACAAAACCTGCTCTTCTGGTTCATAAACGTAGCACTTTGTCTCCAACGTAATAACATTTGCTGACTCGGATTGCGCTGCCGTGGAGTGCGCTGCTCTCCTGGACTGCTGGGAACATCTGAGCATTTAAAGCCAAATAGTTGTAGCACTAACTGTTGAATTAAGCTAAACATGAGAAAAATCAGTGCTGTTCATCTCCTTTCTTCTGTTAATGTATGTAGTCAATCAAAGGTTTGTTGCATTGCTATTACATATTGTTTTGTATTACATGCCCTAAGAGTTACAGTTTGATGATATGGGTATTATCATGAGTATGTTCCAATTTTCCACGAATAAACAAATAGTGTGTAGCCTTTTTAGCACTTTTTTCCAGGCTTGTCTATGTGAAGCATGAGGAAGTGACATGTGTAAACGATCCAATGATGCTTCCCACCTTTAACAGACAGAAGTAGCCATTAATCTGTAACAAGAGCTCATAGTATACACTCTGACCTTCTCATATTTCTGCTTCAAATTGTTGTGAAAAGGCACCAGTTGGATATTTTCACACATGACCCTGACTTTTTCAGCTGCTAACAGATTAATGAAAAGGAGAGCATGAGTGAAAAAGACATTTTTCACTGCTGACTAAGATTAAAACTCTGTCGCTGAGAGGATGGTATCTGTTTTTTTCCTTGCCAGCGGACAGTGGCTTTGTGACCTCGGCCTCTAATGTCCCTACACCGGACAGCGGCATGGGGATCACCACTTTCAGCCCAAAGCATTCTGGGAAGAAGCTGACCTGCCAAGTGGTCCACCAGGCCTGGAGGGAATGCTATCTCAACCAGTCTCAGCACGTGTAAGTTACCTCTAAATTACTTTCCTCCTTTTCTGCTAATTTATTCTAATACTCGTGATAGGTTATTTTAACCAGTGTTCATCTGGATGTGATTCTTCCCTACAGACCAAATCAGGTAACTGATGCGTCACAGAGAAAGGAAGTGCCAAACGCAGTTGCTACGTGGAACTTTAATGATCTTGGAGCACGAACACCCTGCAACTGCTCCAGGTAACACATTGTTTAAACTGAAGTTTTCAAACCTGCATAACTTTGTTCAATAAAGTTATGGGTTTTTTTTATGTTAATTTAATTTGAAACAGTGTACACACCTAAAAATGCAATGCGGTCTACCATATAAAAATAGGATTTATGTGAAAGACAACACAAACTAAAAATGTATGGTTTTCACAGTTTTTACAAACAGGAATCTGAAGGTGCAGCATGAATTTGTTCATACTTTGTAGAACCAGCTTTTGCTGCAATTACAGAAAGTCTTTGGGGTTTGTCTCTTCTAGTTTTTCACATCTAGGGACTTACGGTACATGTTTGACTATTCTTGCAAAATAACTTAAATACGGTATTGAAGAGCTTCAGTGTATTCAGGAGAGTGTTTCCTCCACCAGTTGGGATTTCTTGGAAACAGACCAAACGGCCTACCAAACCACAACAACCCGTATCGCTCAGGGGAAACAAGATATTCATCTTCTACCACAAATTATGCTCCATAAGTAGGCCCAAAAGTAGAAGTTTAGTGTCATCTGATCAGGATTCCTTCTTCCACAACGTACCCAAATGTTATAGCAAATTTTAAATGTAACTTCTAATTTCTTTGAGTAGTACTATAAACTGAGATGTAGATATCTGCAGATCCTCCAGTAGCCACTAGCCTCTCAGGTGAAGTGGATGTTTATGTCCTGGTTCCCACTCCACACTAATGATTCTCTCTGTCAAATAGAATACCAACAAAATATGTGATAAAATTTGAAGAATTCCAAGGTTTATAAATACTTTTACAAGGCTTTAATTACCATTACTGCATTATCGTTTCCTATCAATACAGTCAGTAAAACGTATTTTATGCTACTTTTGAGGGTATTTAATTTTATGTTTTTGTTTTGTTTTGTAGGTTAAAGCAGCAGAAGCTCAACATGTCCTCCACACCCACTGCTAACATTCAACCTTGTTCCAGCTCCTCACTGTCTTCAGGCCCATCATTATACCCTACCTCTGTGCCAAAACACAAGACAAGCGAGAGGCCGGAAAAGCCTGACAAACAGTCAAAGAGGCCGGCTGTGATTCCCTTTCACCATCGTCTTTCTGTCACGGAAGAGTCCCCCCTGGAACAGGACTCACCTGGAGGACCCCAGCTTGGTGCCCTTGTTGCACTTGAATCACCGATGGAGCCCCTGAGCTCTCTGCCAAGTTGCAAGTGTTCCAAGTCTCTCTCTAACGAAAGAAAAGCCCCTGAGTCCCTTCTTCATTCATCCATGTCTCCACTCCCACCCACTCTCAGCCCACACCCCCGGATGCAGGACCCGGAGGTTCTAGATGCCTCTGTGGACATGCTCTCGTGTCCAGATGGGGCCTCGGGTCTGGGGGTGATTACCAGCGAGACAGTGGTCTATACTGCTCAGCTGAGGCAGAGGGAAAGTGGGTCTGGCTGGTGGAGAGGCTTCAGGACTCCCAGGACTGATAAAAGTGAATTCAGGCCCCCTGAACTACCCACTGAGAAATTAGAGCAAGTGGAGACAGAAACATCCACTGTAAACAATGCATTTAAAAGGTAGGAAATGCAGAAACCAGATAAATTAGAAGACATGCACATTTTTTCTCACTGTCTGAAGTTAAATCAAACCAAACTTCTCCTTTTTTATGTTAGTTAGAATTATAAAAACATATTTTTAGATTTTCTAAATGCCAAAAAACTTAACAAGAATATTTTAGAGATGTTTCGTAACTGTCTTTGAACTATATATAAACTTCTAAATTTGAAAAAAGTAAAAAAAATTAAAAATATTCTCACAATTTTATATCAAATAGAAATTATTTCAATAACTCTGAATTGAATTGAAATCAGACATGTTTGGTCTGATTTCCCTTCAGGCAGTGAGGAAAAAAATGTGTGTGTATTTTTATTTGGTGTCTGTAAATATCTGTTTTCAACTGTATGTAATATTTGTAATCTTACTTTTGATTGCTATTGCATTCCATTTGGCATGATTTCACATTATTCAGGTCAATAAGCAATTCAGCCTGTTGGATTGAGTCACACTGCGGTAGATCCTCACACCCGACTAAGATGTTAAGAGAGCAATTAAGTGTTGGAAGCATCTTATTGACAGAACCTCTAACAAGGCTAGTTATGGCTGGTCTGAAGCTCTTCTATATAAAAGCTAACTTATTTTGCAAACATGAGGTTGAACATCCATAAAGACAAAAAAAGCTAGGACATAATGTAAAAAAAGAATAAACTCCTGCTTCACTTGGCCCTTTCTGTCTTTTCCAGACTGTACAGTCGGAGCCACAAGAGATTTAAAATCTCAGAAGAGAAGGTAGCGGAGCACATCCACGCTCTGGGCCTGTTTGAGCAGCCGGGCGTAGAGGCGCTGCGAGAAACTGGAACTGGGGACGATCCTTACGACTTCAAGGAAGGAGATATTGAGTACCCGTTTCCCTCTTCCAAGAGGTTGAAGGGCTCAGGGCGAGAAACTAAGCAGAAGGCCAAGGTAAAAGAATAAACATTTTAAAAGCTAAATACAATAATTCAAAGCCACCGTTATGTGAAGCCACAGAAAGTAGCTTCACATGTTCATCAGTTTGAATATGGTGAAAACCTAAGGGTTTTTTTTTGTTTGTTTGTTTTCTGATGGCAGAAATAAGCTAAAGTAACTGGCTGGTGAAAGTGCTGATGAACATTTAGCAGCACAAGGTTGAGACATTTCCCTCAGGAGGTTGTGTGAAATCAAAAGCAGCTAAATGGAGAGTAAATATCAGACTTAAATTCACCAGGTGCTGCAGCACTCCATTTGAACGCTAATGAGGCTATGTGTAAGATTGGTTTTACAAATTAATACTTTAATCCTGAGTGTAAGAAAAACACTCAAATTACATTCCAAAATTGTCTCCCCCAAGTGGTCAAAATACAGAGGTGCAGATCTTGAAATCCAAACTAGATATACAGTACATCTTCTGTACCTATTTCTTTAAAGCATGATTTTGCTTACTGTCCTTGCAAAGGGGAAAAAATATTTTTTTGAGGGTGGCAGGAAAAGGGAATGTAGTTGCTTGTAGTTGCTTGTGGATAGACATAAATACATGTATATTATGAGTGTATACAATACAAAATCCACAGACTCTTACAAAAAATAATAAGGAAAATTTAAATAAATATTTCTGTTTTGTATGGCAGTAACGTGCACTGTGATGCTGCACCCTGTGACTCATAATATTCACAAACTGTGGCTTTCGATTTTTTTTTTCTATTTTGTGGCCAACAATCTAAAGTCTTATCAAACTCATTCTTTAGGGAGAGGATATCACCAGCAACGGTTCACTGCCTGATGGAAAAGATGCAATGTCTATTTTTAACTCTGCTCCAAAATCCGGTGAGGAAATGACCACAAACATTGCCATGTTTTAGTGTTTATTTCACATGTTTAGAGATCACTCACTTATGGATATATTTTAATTGTGGATCTGATTTTATTTGTGTTTTAGATGATTTGGGTCAAGATGATGCTCCCACTAAAACTAATCCTTCTCTGACTGAAGAGAAAGATCTGGCAGTCAACATCTCAGATCTGGAAAACATACTTGATGAAGAAGATGTAGGGGTAAGACATCTCCTCTCTGACATTATTTTGGTGTTTACTGGCAATACAAGGCTTTCGATTTTTTTGTAAAGCTGTATTGTGCCATTGGTGTTGGAAATATAATAAGATAAGTTAATAATGTATTGTATTTTTTTTTTTCTAGTTTCGCTGCAGAAAATGCAGGATATAATAAAACTGATCATTGATTTATATCTTACAGACTGTTTATCCAAACCAACACTCAACAAAGTTGCTAGTGTCAGCAGAAGATCGTCTCAGTGGCAAAGAAGGAAGAGTTAGTGTATCTTATCCACCAAGTAAGTAAAACATGCTCAGTTCAATTCACAGTCCTGGGCCATTTGCTGGATGTCTTCTGTCTCTTCTGTTGTATAGCAATCACTAATGACATAAAAACCTTTTAAAAAATTGAGGAAAATGTTTACATCAAAATACCTTTCTGTGTAAAACAATTATTTGTGATCTAACGCACCTTCGATGCTATCAAACTCTTTTTTGATAGCATCGAAATAAACCCATAGTAGGAAAGAAACATCCTTATAAAATTCCCCAGAGCAGCAAGTAAATAAACAATGTGTTGTTCATACTTTATTTTTCTATAGTTGTCTCAATGAACTTCCAATTTGTCTCTGTCACTAGCGGAACAAGTCAGAGTCGGGTCAGGGAGTGGGGCTAGTGACTGGACCCTTTATACCCAAATAATAAAGCTCATGATAATTTAACTTTACAACATAGATATGCCCATAACAGCGGATCTTACAAGTTTCACCACCACAGAGAGCGACCATGTCATTCTGAAATCCATCTGACATGAAGTACAACAAACCAAGAGAACAACAGAAACATCAGGCTACTGGTCACTAATGATGAAACGACACAAATTCAAAATAAAGCCAGTCATATAGCACAACATTTTACTAAACATTTTACACCCACTATGTCACTAAAATTAGTTGGTCTTGTAAAGTTTTTAGCAACCATGAGTCAACAATGACTGGGGCAGCCTACCATATAATCTACTGGGGCACCATGTTATATAATCCTACATACACCATACTCAACAGGAGAGGCCTCACCTTCTCCAGCTCTCATCAGATGTGATAAAGGAAGTCATATTCTGTCTCCCATCCAGGCCCTCTCTAGGCCCGGGCCGGGGGCCCGCCAGTCCCCCCTGACACTCCACCCCTGGTCTCCATTATGTTGTTTTTTCTTTGTGTATAAATTTGACCAGACATTTCACTTGGCCACTCTTCAAAATGGAAAAAACTAAGAAAACGTGATTCAGTTTCACCACGCTCACTGTTAGAGAACTGATGTAAAAAGGGCCACCTTGGGTAATCAAATCCTCCATAAGAATCCTTAATGTGTGTGCCCATAATGCTGGTTTTTAAGGGATGCTGATAAAAATCTTTTTCTCAGACTTCAATTGGGTCTCATGAGAAACAATCAACATGTTCTATAGGACTTGGCCCAAGACCTACAGAAAAGTTTGAGCTAAGAAGAAGAATTCACGGGAGAGGACTCAGAAGTCTGGGCAATCTAGAAAAATGTGCAAAAGATCCCTCGCTCTGGATTCTCCTGCCTTCTGAAATTTTAGGAGACAAAAGGGAATGGAGAGAGTGTTAGTAGCAGGGGAACAAATTTGCCACCAGTAATTTTGTGGAGAAAATTACACTTTTACACTTAAATGTAAAAGTGCAACCTTTGTCACGCTGAGGTGGTTCCCATAGTGAAACACCTCACTCTGTTATCACAGAACCAGGGATTATGTCAAGTAACACAACGTTTCTGAGACAAATTTGCAATACAATTGGCCATATATTTTCCAGACTGTTTTACAGATAGAATTCCCCTTCTGCATTAAATATCTATAAATTATTTTCCTTCTTCCATTTCATCTCATTCCTCATGCCTGTCTCCTTTTAGCAGTTGCAGATCTCCAGCGAATGTTCCCCACTCCTCCTTCGTTGGAGCAACACCCAGCATTTTCCCCCATCACACCATATCGAGATACACCCAGTCAAGAGCCCCCTGCACCCAGCGGAGGGGCAGACCACCTTCCATCTTTGGTCCCCACCCAACTCACTGATTACATGATGGAGATGGAGGATGGTGCGACTAGTCCCAGGCAGGATGACATTAAGGTAGATGCTTTTTTCACTGTAGTAGACAGATCTAGTCCTTTTCCCATTCAGAAAATCTTTGCTATTATGCTTTAGACTATAAACCTGTCAGTTACTTTAACATTTAACCTTACCCCTTACCCTGGCCCTCTTATTAATAAATATTTTACTCTTGGAGAAGTACATGTGTTGTTGTATAAGGCAGTGTTTCCCAACCCTGGTCCTCAAGGCACACTGTCCTTCATGTTTTAGAGGTTTCCCTGCTTTAATGTGCCTGATTCAACTGATTGCAGTTCAACAAATGCCTGTTAATCAGTCATCAACTGAAATCAGCTGGACTGAAGCAAGGAAATACCTAAAACGTGCAGGGCAGTGTGGCTTGAGGACCAGGGTTGGGAAACACTGGTATAAGGTATAATAGCTGAATTAAGGGTTTCAGCCTGTTGGACTTCAGGAGGGATTTTAAGCCTTCAAGTAGTACTATGGGTTTGCAGCTATGTGTTGTTGCTGGTACCACTGACCTGAGCAGCAGTTGCGAGAGACATATCCTAAAAACCTTAACTAACATACATCTGACTTTCTCTCCAGCCACAGATAGGCTCCTCCATGTTTGCGCCGCTCTCCTGCCTTCCCAGCCAAACTTTACCGCCACTCAAGATTCCTGAACAATGTTACTACCGTCCATCCTGGGCGCTTTTGCCCAAAATTGAGCATTTTACACCCATCATGCATCCCCAGAATGCTGCATTCACCAAGGATGGATACACGTAAGAAACAATAGGCATAAAGATTTTGAGAACCAATTCCTAAAAACAATTGAAACCAAATATTTACATAAAATGCATAAAAAAGAAAGAAACACTTTTTTGCTCACTGTCTGATGTTAAATCAGACTAAATAATTCAGGTTTTAGGTCTGTTAGGATTACCAAAATAATATATTTATTCGTCTTCAGGTGCACTGTTCAGCTGCCTGAGGGCACAACACAAAATAGATGTTATTTTGTGGGGGGGGAAAAAATTAGGTGGGAAAAAAATATTATGTGGAAAGATTGAAGTGACATCCCAAAACCAAGAAAGCAGAAAAATCTTGGGCATAAGTGGGGTCTACCAAAAGGATAATGATCTTAAACAAATCACCAAGTTAATTAGAAAGTGGGTATGAACAACAGGGTCAATGTTTTGAAGTGACCACCTTAAAGTCCTGATCTCCATACAGAGAATGTTTGGCCAGACATGAAAAGGTCATCATAAACATACTCATTTAATTACACCAATTCTGTCTGACCAAATGGGCCAGAATTTGTGAAATGATACCCAAAAAGTCTTAGTCCCAGGTTATATTTTAAATGCAATTCCACCAAGTAAGAAGAAAATTTATGCAAATTTCAGTCTGGGAAGAATTTCTAAAACATTCTCTCTCAGCATTCTGGCATTTAGCAGCTAGAAATAGTTTTGGTAATCCTAAATGACCTAAACTGCAGAAGATTTGTCAGATTTGATACAAAATTGAGAAGAATAAAGATAATCTGTCTTTTTGTGCAATGCATGTAAACATGTGGTTACAGCTGCGGTTGCACAAGCATATAGACCCATGTGACTTTTCAGCGCTATCATGCAGATGGTTGACTATTTGTTTCCTCTAATGTGTGTTTTCCAGGAACACTCCCAGTGTTAACACCCTCACAGACCAAGACTACGTCCAGATGAGTGTCAACACTGCCTCTGTAAGCACCACTACCGGCATCCTTCCCTCACCGGCAACGCCACGCTTCTCCGTGCCAACTCCACGGACTCCACGTACACCAAGGGGAATTAACACTGCCAGCTCAGGGCAGGGTTCGGTGAAGCAGGATGGTACTGAGCTCAGCTCACCAGTCTCTACCCCCTCCACCAGCCTGCCTCTTAGCTCTGTGGAGCATTTAGCTAGACCGGGGCCCCCTGTCCCTGAGGCCCACAGCCTCTATGTAGTCCTTCTTCTCTCAGACTCTGTCCTCAGCGTCTTTAAGGATCGTAACTTTGACAGCTGCTGCATTTGTGCGTGCAACATGAATGTCAAAGGGGCAGATGTTGGGGTGTACATCCCAGACTCCACTTGTGAAGATCAGTACCGCTGCATGTGTGGCTTCAGTGCCATCGTGAACCGGCGTCTGGCTCATGGCACCGGGCTCTTCCTGGAGGATGAGCTTGACATATTTGGTCGGACTTCTGAAGGAGGCAGAGCTGCCGAGCGGAGGCTTGCTCTTTGTCGCCGGGACCCAACAATGGGAGACTCCAGAGCTAAGCAGTCCCAGGATGCTGGTCCTGGCTCTCCATCGGTCATGGTTGTTATTCAGGAACAGTGCTCCCAACCAATTTCCTGTCTGACTTCGTTGCACCTTCCAATTAATTCGTCTTGTCACGGCCGCAAGGGAGCGCTCCTCCAGAGTTGGATGTCTGAAAAGCAGTGGGAAGATGCGAGTGATGCTTGTGTGGACTGTTTCAATGCTTTTGAGCAGGGGCTGCAGTATGTGGATAACCCTACAGGAGGGAAAGTTGACCTCACTGTCGTGAGAAGCAGTGCTATTCATTCCTGGCCTCACACAAATGGTAAGGAGAGCGACTGTTATATTTGCAATTAATTTAGTATTAATATTAGTAACAAAATAATTTAGTACATTCCATTAAATAGATGTATCAATTGGTATAAATTTATTTACAAGAGTTTCGTTTCAATTGTGTGATCACATTGATCATATGTGTGATCATGTGTGTGATCATATGTGTACCCGCCTATGTGTAGGCCGGTATGTATGTTTACATGTATGAATGCATAGATTCATCCTAGTGTCAATGTGTGTTTGCTCATCATAGTGTTTGGGACATGTCTGGAATGAATCAATAAAATCAATGTTAATATGTTTGTGCATCTTTTCATGAACCTTCTTGTGTATGTGTTTCTGTGTGTGTTTGCACTTTCCAAAGTGGTGGACATGAGCAGGTTGTCGTCACAGGATATGGTTCGAATGCTGCTGTCTATGCAGCCCTTCCTGCAGGATGCCATCCAAAAGAAGAGGACAGGACGGACCTGGGAAAACATCCAACACGTTCAGGGTCCGCTCACCTGGCAGCAGTTCCACAAGATGGCTGGAAGAGGCTCCTACGGTGAATTCACACCCTTTTCTACACCTTTTCACTGCCAGGGTTCTCAAACGTCAGTCCTTGAGAACCATTCTCTTGAAACTTTACACTCAGATGTGTTCCAACACATTACCAGGTCTCTGCAGAATTTGATAACATGTTGAGAAGGTAATTCAACCAGTTTAGATCAGATGTGCTGGAACACAACCGTACAATTGAAGGGCAGTTGGAGACCACTCTTCTATGCCGAATGTAAAAGTGACCTTGAAACTGATATAATAATCTGTATGCGTCTCAGGTTCTGAGGAGTCACCAGAGCCCTTGCCAATTCCGACAGTGCTATTAGGCTATGACCGAGAACGAGACTTCTTGGCGTTGTCCCCCCTGGCTTTGCCTTTCTGGGAAAAGTTGCTGCTGGAACCATACGGAGGACAGAGGGACGTTGCATACGTGGTGGTGTGTCCTAATAGCACGTCGCTGCTTGCGGCATCACAGGCGTTCTTCCAGGAGCTCAGTGCTGTTTATGAGGTAACAATTAGAAGCAACAGCAACCCTAAGAGTGATGATCACATCAGTGAAGTCAGAGATAAAGTTGTGAAGGAGTTTAGAGTAGGGTTTGGTTAATTAGGGTTTAACTAATCCTTGAAAAAAATCCCAGAAGAGGCTGGAAAAGACTTTATACTGTGGTGGAAGTCCACCTTCTAGCAGAATAATAATGGAGTGTTTAAATCAAAGATTTTAGATGTAGTATAACAACCCAGTCAAAGTTTATACTCAAATCCACTGAGAATTTGTAGCAAAACTTCAAAAATGCTGCCTTTCTAATCTGTCTGCACTTGGGCCATTTTGCAACGACCGGCAGAACTCTTAAGTCTTCAGTAAATATGAAAATTCTGTTTGTTGTTCCAGTTCACAACTAATGTTATATTAAGCACTTCATAGTACATAGAAAAATGTTCAAGGAGTTTAAATGCTTTTCAATGCACTGTATGAACAACTTTTGTAATGTATTTATCTAATGTGAAAATGAATTATTCTGCAGACGTGCCGTCTGGGAAAGCACCGCCCTTTGTCCAAGGTATCCAAGGATGGCCTTGTCCAAGTTGGGCAGGAAGTGGAGCCAGAAAAGCTGGAGGAGCTGAATGTCGATCAGTGGCTTAGTGGACAGTGGGCTGGACAGCAGCACAGTGACAATATTAGCAAACTTAAACTATATGCTTATGCCTTGAAGCAGCAACTAGGTGAGAATTAACAAGCTGATTATTTTCTTATCTCTTACATTTGTTTCTATCATTAAATAAACCATATATAAATCTTTTTTTCTTCTCTTTTTTAAGGCCCTCAGCTTGCAGCCCTGACTTTAGACAGCAGTCTTCTGCTGCCTCCCAAACCACAGCCTCCTGTAAACAACTCATCCTCTTCTGGACAGCCTCAGACTTGGAGTGCTGATGCAGAGCAAGCTTCAGGTGCTGTCAGTGCATCAAATGCATCAACCCCTGGTGGAGCTATCTCAAGTCAGCCTGGAGAGATAACCCAAGGGGGATCCAGTGATTCAAAAGGCCAGCCTAGTTCCACACCAGCAGCGAACACACCTGTGGATACTCCTGAACTGTAAGGAGACAGAGTGTCAGAGTAGTTGCTGCAATTTAAATTATGTTTGAACAAGAGCAAGTGTTCTTCAGCTTCATGCCTCTTTTGCTCCTTTCTACAGCTCCTCGGAGCAGACACGAATCGGCATCCCCACTGAGGCTGATTCAGCAGACAGCATTGCAAACCCACCAGCAGTTGTTATTTATGTTGTCGACGCTTTTCTCAGTTCAAGTGGAATGAGACATGAAGGGGGAGAGGAGGAGGAAGAAGAGGGTGAAGAAGTAGAGTCAGGAAGCATTTGGGTTCTCGGGCTTCTTCGCAGCTACACAGAAATGCTGCAAAACTTGCCTGAGAATATGAGACCAGCACTTGTACTACAAGTAGGAAAATATTTTGATTTGTGGTATGGCAGTTCTGAATTAAAGACACATGTTGTTATAGTTTGTTTCCATCCTGTGCCTGTGTTTCAGGTGGTGCCGTGCCAGTATCTTCTCCAGCCAGCGAGTGGAGAAAGCCGTTTGTACCTGCAACACCTCCGCTCCATGGCCTTCTCTTGCTATTCACAGTGCAGACGGCTGCTACCCCAGCAAACGTATATCAAGTCGCTTACTGGTTTTGGCCCAGTGTCCACTGTCAGTTCGGTACTGAAGAGCCCCGAGGTCTGCATGAGAATTTAACTTGATTTCAGTTAACCTTTCGCTTGTTCTTATACCAACATTTTAATATTTTTACTCATATTTCTGTTTTCACCTATTTCTTTTAGTATCCTAGACCACTCCAGCTTTATTCACCACCCTTCATACTCGGGCCGAGCCGTCCAAAGCATCCAGAACCAGGAGAAATATGGGCCGAGGTCCCACCCAAATTCAACGTACTCTTTGTAGGATACTGCCTGTCTCATGACCAACGCTGGATCCTGGTGTCCTGTACGGACCAGCAGGGGGAGCTCCTGGAGACCTGTGTTATTAATGTTGATGTTCCCAATAGGTAAGCTGTGGTTGTCTGCAGTGGCAGTCTTTGTTTGCCTGTTGCCCCTGGCAAACCCCTCTATCTGCACGCAATCATATATATTTATGTATTCAGTGGGCAAAATAAGAATTGAACACTTCAAAGTTTTTTTCAATAAATATATTTCAACCTTTTACCTTTGATGTTTCACACCACATGTCAGTAATTACCGAAGTAAAACACAATTACAAGAAATTAAAGCAAATGAATCCACAAGATGAACTATAGGTACAATGTTGGGATAGGTATTGAACACACTTACTGACTTTTATGAAACATACTGTATAAAAGTTCGACTTAAAGGCCGACCTTGAATGAAGAAACTAGTCGCAGTTGCCCTGGAGTGACTTTGATCACACCAGTTTTTCACATTCTTAAGATTCTGGGTGCCGATTCGATGCTCTCCATGTAATTCTTTTCTTTCCGTAGACTTTCAATTGGATACAAGTCAGTTAATTGACTGGGCCATCATTAGACTTTTACTTACTTTTTACCAATTAAGAGTTTACTTAGCATGAGTTTGGGATTATTATTCTGCTTAGTAAACCACACTTTTTTCATCTTCAAGAATCTACAAGTACATTTATCCTTTCATTCTTTCTTTAGTTATATGAAGTCTGACAGTACCAGTTGTTCCCTCCTGCATATTTTCTTACTAATTTTTAACTGCTTTGCTTGTTTTTCTGGGGGTGATGTACAGAACCACTCTGGTTGTGTGCAATGACATCCAACCAGGACAGCTTTGCTCTCATCTGACCAGATCATATTCTTCTAGTATTTCATTCGCTTGACCAAATGGTTTGAAGCAAACCTTAAACAGGCTGTAGCATCTTTTTTTTTTTTTTTTTTTTTTCTGCACTGGAGTGTTTTGTAGTGTTTGTGCATAGAGGACATTGTGGTTTATTGCATTACTTACTGTTTTGATGGAAAGACTGTTTCTGTTATTTCCAGGTTTTCAGAACCTCTCTGCAAGAGCTACATTCATAACTATTTTAATTATTCTTGGACTCCTCTGTCAGAAATCTTACGAGTCCCAGCAGGCTATTGCTATTTTGTGGTGAAATTATGTTCTTTCTACTTCCAGATTATGGCTTAAACAGAACACACTGAAACATTCCAGTTTATAAATATAACTATAATCATTGCCAGTAGTATGTTTTTGCAGCATTGTTGATGTTTTTGTAAAACTCCCTTTGAAGTGGTGCAGTTTGCTTTTACAAACTGCACCACTTTCTTCAATACTTTAACATTGAGAAACTTTTTCTAAGTTTCAGAATAGAGATTTTACAAATCCAAAACTGTGTTTTACAGAATCTCTGTACATCATAGAATAGTCCTGTCTAGCTTTGGTGAGTCTAGATATTATGACTTTATATCAAATGCAGTCCAAATAACTTTAAAAAAGTGAAGCACCGATTAATTTAATCCTGAGTAAGGATCTCAAATCAGAAGCTTACTTCCGCACTTCTGTCTAGCCAAGGTGAACTGAATGTGAGTAGTATCCTACAGTGATGACAAAGTAGTGTATTAACTCCCCATTGACTGGAGATGCAATTTAGTAGTTGAATAGCACTCATCATGACACCTACCTCAGAGAAACCTTGGACTACTACTACTGGATTTTTGCTCATAATACCAAGCTTGAAACATAACAAAAGAGAATTATTGATAATGTTTATGCTGCTCTTGATGACATGTCAAACTAATGTAACTAATGTGAGTAATTCTCTATATCTACATTTTCTTCACTTCAGAACGAGACGTCCTAAAGTATCAGCAAGGAAGATGGGTCTGCAGAAAGTGTGGGAGTGGTGTATTGGTATCATCCAGATGACCTCCCTGCCTTGGAGGATTGTTATAGGTCGATTAGGCAGATTGGGTCATGGGGAGCTAAAAGGTGAGTAACTGCTCAGAATGAAATGTCTTTTCTGGTTAAAATTTTTGTGATGAGTTATGGCTAGTGAAAAAATACTTTATGCCCATCTGGATTACTTAGTTTTAATACCAAAAATACCAAAAAGTATATATAAGTTCTGCCTTTTGAATATAACATTTTACATTATTGGCATATAAAACAATAGAAAAATGCAATAATGGAACATTTACACGCTATTTGTTTTCTTTTATTATAGAATAGAGATGTCTTCCTTACTTGTTTATATATTTCTTTACTTCTTTTTTCTTCTTTCTGTTTTTATTTTTACCATATTTAAATTTAGCTTTAATAGACATATTTGTGGGAAAATATCTTCAATAAAGTCATAATGAATTAAGCATATTTCAATAATGAACAGAGAATTAAAAAGAAAAAAAATTAGGAGAAAATTGCAAAGTTACATGAAAAATTATGGGAAGCTTGCTCTCTCTAAGTTCATCTTTGATACTAGAGGCCATTTGACTTTCTCAATGTAAAATGATATTATGGAATATAAGTGGAGAAAAAGACTTTTCACTCAGTTTATCTTCCAACTAGACTGGAGTTCACTCCTCGGGGAGCATTCCCTCCAATCAATTGGACGGCAGCTGAGGGAGGCTTGTCGTGTGTGTGGGATCTCAGCTGCTGATTCTCCCTCCATCCTCAGTGCCTGCTTGGTTGCCATGGAGCCCCAGGGCTCATTTGTGATCATGCCAGGTATGTAGGAACTGCATAATAAATGTTCCTTTTTTCGTTGTAACTAAGAAATCCAGTGAGTTTTAATAGTGAACGTAAAGTATAAATTGTATTCAGTTCTAAGTTAAACTTTTTTTCTTAATTGTACCACAGAATCTTTGTTTTGATTTTTAATTTTAATGCTGAATTTTGTGATCTATAAAAGGATCATTTCATTTATAGCTTTGCTCACCTTTAACATGTGCCATTATTAACTGTGCAAATATTCACAACATCAAAAAAATCACTATCATATTTCCTTTTTTTTTTTTTTTCTGCATCTAGATGCGGTGACCATGGGCTCTGTGTTTGGACGCAGCAATGCTTTAAACCTACAGACGTCGCAGCTGAACACACCTCAGGATGCTTCCTGCACACATATCTTAGTCTTCCCAACTTCTGCCACCACTCAGCTGGCTCCCAGCTCCTATCCCACTGAAGACAATAATGGTACTGAAATATAATGATATAAATCGTGTTAAACGTGACTGAAACAGGGGTTAATCTAAGCTCCTCCAGACATTGATTTACATTCTGATACTCGAAGTCTTGTCTGCTGTTTGTTTCTTTCTTCAGATGACATGTTCCCTGATCTTCCCTTCCCTGATGAACTGGAAAACGATATTGGCCATGACATGATGCTGATCACATCTCTTCACTCACCACCCAACACCTCTCCTGTGCCCTCACCTGGGTCACCATCAGGGATTGGAATGGGGTCACATTTCCACCATACCAGGGTGAGCCAGGGATCAGTTATACAAATAATATTTAAGTGAATAGAAATTGTACATGATCCCTAGAAAAAACACCAACTATTGCCTACTAAAAATCAATAAATTCCCCATAATTTAGAAGGCTTTTCACATGCTTCCAAAATTTTCTTTAGCAACACTTTAATGGGCTGTAATGTGCTGTGTTACCTTGTCTTAGAGCATATATTGATTAAAATGTCATTTGGAATTAGTGTAAATCTTCAAAGTGAACTTGTTTATTTTGTGTATCAATAGTTCAGTTACATGCATGGGAATTAAATGCTGACACAGAGGAAGCCAAAATTAAAATTACTCTGGAGGTTAGGGAGATTTTTCTTAGTTTATTTATACACACCTGGTACATTTGTAAACACAAACTCCATAAATTCAAGTGAGTGCATTTTAAAGCCTCTGCATTGCACTGTAAAAATTAAAATTCATAGTAGTTTTGTTAGAAACATAAACACTCAGTTTAATAGCAAAAGCTTACAAAAGTAGGCCATGCCATCATCAATGGCTAAATAATGGAAAAGCTGAAAGGAGGTCCTAATTTTTCTGGTTCTGCTTTGTGTCTGTAGAGCCAGGGAGAGCGCCTGCTGTCCAGGGACAACCCTCCAGAGGAGCTGAAGCAGCAGCCGCTGGCTCTGGGCTACTACGTCTCCACCGCTCAGGCAAATGGACTTCCTCACTGGTTCTGGGCATCCTGCCCACAAGCTGAGAGCCAGTGTCCGCTCTTCCTTAAGGTACTGAAATCATAATGTGCAGGCTGTTGGGGGGCTTTCGGGATTGAGCTTTTACATGGTCACCCTATGAGTGCGCCGGTTCTCCCCAGTTACTCTGGCTTTATTTCCCTTAGGTATTCCTGTATTTGTGCACGTTTCTTTGCCCTGGGAAGCTAAAATATGCAGGAAATAAACTTTTTTTTAATGTTTGAAATTATTTGAATCAGCATTTGACACTGTAATTTAATTCTTCCCTCCAGGCGTCTCTCCACCACCATATCTCCATAGCTCAGTCAGATGAGATACCGTCTGATAAGACCAAGCGGACCCCTCACCCCTTAGACTCAAAGACCACCTCTGATGTCTTAAGGTAAATATATATCACGAACCAGCACTGTCTAGATTTTAAACTATAAAATAAACCTTAATATTGTCAGAATTTCATATACTTCTAGTGATAAAAACTGAATATTTCTCTTGCAGGTTTGTGTTGGAACAGTACAACGCCCTCTCCTGGCTGACATGCACACCTGCCACACAAGACCGTCAGTCCTGCCTGCCTGTCCATCTTGCTGTCCTGGTCCAGATGTACAATGCCATTCTGAACATACTGTAGCTTTGTGGACCGATGGGAGTCTACAATTTTTTTGTGCCTCTTTATGACCACCAGAGAGCACCAGTGCTCCTCTGTTGCTTTGAAGTAGCCGTGGATTTCATGGGCAGGGCTGAAATATGGAGAGTGAGGTCAGTAGTGACTCTGATGGTGGCGTGCAAAGAGCAAAATGGATGGCTCCAAATATGCTCACCCAAAAAAATTAAAAAAAGCATCATGGGCAGTGCATAAGCATGTGAGGAATGGAGTTCTGGCTATGAATACGGTCATCGGAGCAGGACAACATAACTCCATACTGCGCAACCAGCAGATTGCATGACAACACAAACACATGGATTCTACAGTTCTGCACTGGACTTGCAGCTGGTTGCAGAAACTTTTTTGCCTGAGGGGGGAGCATTTTGACGCCACTTTTTTCCTCACTTTGTAAAGTGTTGCGGATACACACGCAATGGAAACTATTTGACAAAAAAAAAAAAGATGTGTTATTTATATTGTAAGGCCTACATTTACAAAGAATTGAGACTTATTTTTTAATATTTAAAACAATGAAAGAAAGAAACAAAGCCTTTTTTCCCAAGTGACTGTTACTTGTCATGGGATGCGAAATGAAATGTCAATTTAATGCAATTGTAAAAATGCCATATTTATACAGATTATATCATGTCTTAGAATTTGATATATATGAATCTAAATAAATATATATAAATGTAAATACAAAAATATATATTACCTCTCGCAAACAGGCACTTAATGATGGAGACGGGGGTGGGCAAAGCCGACCCTTTAGAAGTGCGCACATTTATGATGCATTTTTGTCCTTTTTTATTTTCTTAACTTACGGACATTTTTATTTAATGAGTTTAACTTAAATTGATGCAGAAAATACAGTATGCTGTATATTTATAAGGTATTCATATTCAGCCAAAAAAATAAATGACAAAACTTGAAATAGGAAGTAAAATTTGCTGATAGTTAAAATTGATCAGATATTTTAAGAGTGACCCATTTATTTCATTGGCTTTCTTAGATGATGTCAAGCAAACCATCAAAAAGGCTCCGTTTCTTCCGCCTCCCTCGGTCTGCTATTTGTTAGAGTCTAAGCATGTTTGTATATACACATTTCAGATTTTTGGGGGGTTATTTTTGCTATTTTTTAAGAGCTGTACATTTCATGATGGTTGGTTTATTTTAAAGTAATTCATATCATTTTTATGATTATTGTTTTTCCGCTGTGAGTTTTTTGAGACACATTATGTGCAAAAGTCATTGAATTCCAGCCAGTTGCCAAGTAAGTGTACACACATGTACAGACAAGTGCAAAAGTTTGTTACATCTGTCATCACTTTGAATATTAAACAGATTACCTTTAGTGGAAGTGATCTGTTACTTTTACACTCTTTTTTTAGTAAATTATTAAAACTCTTGAGAATGATGCTGCGTTCAGTGCTTCTTTTTAGTACATGACATTTTTTTTATTGTTTTTCATTTTGAAATTCACTTTTTGAAGATCTACTTGCCTTGGGACAGACGTTAAAGTGTTGGATCATATACGATCAAATATTGTTGCAGAAAAAAAGGAAATTCATTCAATATTCCAGTTATTATTATTGAAAGAAGAGGGTTCTTAGCCTTGATTTATAAGAACTCAGCGTTTCAGCATTATTTAAATTTTCTGGAAGTTTATTCCAAATTAGAGGAGCATAAAAACTGAATGCCTGTTTCTTCAGAACCAGAAACCATGTCTGTTTCTGGTTCTGGGAATGCAGAGTAGATTTGAACCAGAACACCTGAGTGGTCTGGAAGGTTGATAAAACGACAAAAGTTCTTGATACCAGAAATTTCCATACATCAAATAATAAAACACGTACACACCTTTCTTTCTCAATGTCTGAAGCTGCGTCAGACCATACATCTTTTGTATTTGGTCAGTTGGAATTAACACATTTATTGCTATTTCTTATGCCACAATAATGAAAGTATTTTTTAATGTCACATTAATTAGAACTTTGTGTACTGGATGATTACTTAGTAACCATCCTGCACATAAAGTTCTTTATCAGAATTTTAGTACATTGATGATCAACTTTTATTCTTTATCAGGACATTATGTACCAGATGATTACAGGGTACCAGATGATTGCCCTGTAATTATCTGGTACATTTGGTTCTCATTACTCTCTTTTCAAACAATGGTGAAAAGTTTAAGTGATGAAGTCACGGCTTTGGAAACTCCTGATAGGCTAACTGACACATTTGAGTTAATTGGTGACACACCTGAGGGTTTATTTTGAGGTGCCTCCTTAGACGTACTTCCTTGATATGATGGGAATTTGAAAACAAATCATCAACATCAGGAAGAGATATTTGTGGTGGACTAGTTCATCAAGGGGAAGAATTTTCGGATTCCTGAAGGTCATTTGTTCAAACAATTATATGCGAGTGTAGACATGATGGGAATATCCGATCACCATAACACTCAGGAAGGCGTTAAACTTATTTTGTCCAAAATGTGCTAATCTAACTCGGAACAAAAGCCAAAGATCTTGTGAGGACGCTGGTTGATGCTGGTGAGATGGTGTTATTACTCCGGAAAAAAAAAAAGAAAATGGGAGATTGTAGTTTGCCAAAGCATGCAGGGACAAAAACCTTCCTTTTTGGGAGAAACATCCTGGGGTCTGATGTGGAGCTGTTAGGCTGTGATCAGCATCGCTGTATTTGTAGGGAACATTGTGAACACCATCCCAGCTGTGAAGGATGGGGGTGACAGCATCTTGTTGTGGGACTTTTACTGCAGGAAGAACTGGAGGACTTCATAAAGAAGATAGAACCTTGAGGAAAAACATTATAAGGAAATATTGAAGCAACCTCTAAAGATGTTAGCCAGCCAGTTCAAGCTTGGGTGCAGATTGGTCTTCCAAATTAACAATGGCCCTAAGCACACAGCCAAAGTGGTTAAAAGTAGCTTGAGAACAAAACATCAATATTTTGGAGTGGTCATCAAAAAGCTCTGGTCTCAGTCCTATAGAGAATTTGTGGGTAAATTTTAAAAGCTGTATGTGAGCAAGACAACTTACAAACCTGGCTCAGTTACACTAGTATGTGACAAGAATGGGCCAGAACTTCATGGGCATAAAACATTTGACCCTTTTCACACAGGCAACCGGCAATGCTACCAAATTCTGAGGAAACGTATGTAAACTTTTGATTTTTAAGAAATTAATAAATAAATCTGACACATTCCATCTCTCAAATTTATGCCATGTAGCAAGCAGAAATAGTTGTAATTCTAACCGACCTAAAACAAGAAACTTTTTGTCTGACCTAAGGTCAGACAGTAAAAAAATAAAAATTTAAAAAAGCTGCATGTGTCTTTTTATTCAGCTTGTGTAGACTTATGGTTTAAACTTTATGTTTTTAGGGCCTGTTATCAATTTGCCTCTTTTTTCATTTGTGTAAAAAGTTGGGATGCGGAAACAACCTTTGCAAAAGACGTGTATTTACTGAAAGTTTGTTAAAGCAAACAAAATTGATGAATGCCACTCCTGAGGAACTCTTCCAAATGTCATTGGTCTTTCTTGTTCAGCAGGATAGTATTAACATGCATCTGGCTCACCTCAGGAGCTGATGAAATGCCTTCTGATTCAGCTCCCACAGATCAGCGGGCAAGCTGCTTAATAAATGTGCATCATAAAGCGAACTTGCAGGAAGCTGCATGTTGCAGTAAAATTAAATACTGACAGCCAAAAAGTCCTCTGTGGATAAAATTGGAATAGGTACAAAATAGGAAATGAGGTAAGAGTAAGTTGCTTGTAAGAATAATTTTGTGTGTGCATGTATGTGGGCTTTAGATGGTTGTTGGAGTATGTTATAAAAATGAGAAAACATTAAGGACTTTTGAATTGGTTTATTGTGAAAATGTAATTATTCTAAATGATGTCCTCCTAAAAGAAGGTAAGAGCTGTGTTCCCTTTGTGTGAGCAGGGAAGAAAATTTAAGGATGAGTGGAAGCAAAAAAAAATACAAAAAAATCACTTGTTAAAAGGGTTTTATTTGTCCATCAGGGTCAAGCAGAATCATTGAGTGAACACTGTGTCTCTAAGCCACCTAAAAAAGCTTTGCGGACAACAAAACCAGACAAAAACTATGTCTTTGAGGGACTGGGCAGCTCGAGGACACTATGACTGAAAAGGATTGGCTAGCTGTGGAGTAAAAGCCACTGAAGAGTCACTTGTTGTGGTGGGCCTGTCTAATGGCCATCACAACTGAAGGAAGTGGACTCTTTAATTGACTGCAATGTGTTTTCCACAGATAACCTATTAGACCACGGCCATTCACCTGTAATGTGGCTTGCCAAGTGCTGTTTTGCTGCCAAATGGTCTACAGACTGGACAATTTAGGCCAAGGGCTGCCTTGACATAGCATTGGAAACACAATTAGAAGTCAATTACATTTTACAAGCGCGTCTCTCCTGCCAACAGTGCACTACCTTAGACGTCAAGGTTCTTCAAAAAAAAAATAAATCTTGGATCAATAGATTAAACTCAGTGTCCATGATGTGGCTCAGCAAAGAGGGAAAGCAGAATTCATTTCTCCTTGAAGACATTTGAGACTTGAATAGAAGCTTTAGTGTTACGGGCAATACATTTTAATGAGTGCCTAAAATAATACTTCACAAATCTCAACAAGGTGCACCTCCCTAAGCTGACAGTTATTGTTGACTATAAAAGAAAATGCATGAAATGAAATGAGGAACCCTGAAAGATACAAGAACTATTCTGTGTAAAACTGCCTCAAAGGACAGCAGCTTTCATGCTTTTATATGAAACACTTCCTGTGTTCAGACAGACTCGGGATGCTGCCTATAGGTTTTGCATAGGATATGTGACACAGCTTGGGTTCCTCTAAACAATATGCATTATGTGATACAAAGGGCAAAACAACATGGGACTGATTATAACTTTCTTTTTCTTTCTTTTTTTTGGGGGTTCTGTCTGCCTAAAATGGGGGGGAGTATAAATGACCTGAACATTGAGAAATTTTCTTTTTAGGAAGTTGGGTGTGCATATTCATGTTCAAAGGAAGTCTCCATTTTTTATTTTTTGAAAAATCACCACATAGCGTTTAGAATCTATGTTTATAGCTGATCTTTGCTGATTTGGGATTTCAACCATTAACGCCTTCCTGATACTTGATCAAATTAAATCCATCAGAAAAAGTCTTCAGTGAGGAAAATTTCAAATTTCTTCCCTCTGTCTCCATCAGATACATTGAAAACAGACAGCTAGCTGATTAGTTTATTTGTCCCTGCTGCCATCTGGGTTTTGGATGCCGAGTTGGGAGTTTAAATAATATTTTAAGATATTCTAATTTGCAGTAATGGTTAATGTCACTGACAGCTATTCTACATCTGCAACCGCTGGAAGAGCTTGTCTCTCAAAATAAACTCATGTACTTGCACACAAGAAACAACTGGTAAAAAAAAAAAATGGTCAAATGAGTAACCAGCAACTAAAAGGTCACTATAAATGGAGTGAAGGAGTGTGTTTCTGTGACTAGCAAACTAGACTCAGTTCTATTTTCAAATTACTCTGATTGAGTTCGTGAAGCTCTAAAATCCCGTCTCAACCCTGTTGCTTACAACTTAAATTCCAAAAACTTGACCATTATTTTAACGCTAGATCTATTAAGGGATAGAAATAGCTAATATTATTACTGACCTATAGCAGATCTTAACGGACGAACTCAAACATTCCATGTTGTCTGACTCACAATTGCGCTGGTTGAAAAGAATACCAGAAAATAGCGTAGAGCAAAATGGTTCCATTTTGGAGTTTACTGAAATAGCTTATAATATGTCATTTCAAAAAGCTTTGTTATGATGCTACTTGTAATTATGGTGGTAATGTAAATGCATGTGTTGACATATTTGAGATTCAGGAAACAGCATAAACAGTGCAAAAGTTGGTGAAGGGAAAGAATTAACGTCACTCTGTTGATCCAGCTTTTGTGTACATAAATTCGGCAGGGCCTCACGATGCACTCTGCTATCTCCTCTCCTACCAAAGCATAAGCAGCTGAAGGCTGTAGGTTCACGCAAATCAAGTCTTCTAATCCTTTTAAAGTTACAGGCAAAGGAATAGCCCACACTTTATAACTCAGTGTGTTGCTTTCTGTCTGGTGTCTGTCACTGAAGCCTTTAGTCAGCAGTCATGCAGGTGTTGGACATCGTGGTGGGTCCTGTATCGGTGACCTCCTGTGTGTCAGTCAGGTCAGGAAAGGTTCAGTGGTCTTAGAGAAATGTGGGTGGTAGAGGTTACGATCCTCACCTATATTTTAATGCAACGTTTTATCTGATTTATTTCAAAATGATCAAACACATAAGCACATTTGTTGTTGAAATGTCACCCAGGAGTGGGGAAATGTGTTGACTGTCATGTTACTTTAATCCAACTCTTCTTCATAATTAGAAATACTAGCTATACAACTTTGGAATAAGGAAGGCCTGTCTGTCATTGATGCTAACATATTTCATATATATGTTAGCATGTTTTTATATTTCTAAAACAAGTCCCATATCTGTATAATGTTAGGTACAAAGTCGTTGCTCTACAAGCTTTGCTTAGTACCGCTGAGTGCTTTGAATAGTGTCCTTTTGATATCAGTGTGCAAAAAATATCAACAAAATAAGAGTGGTAAGGCAAGTAAATTACAATTATATCGTGCACCATTAACTTTATCATAAGCTGCATCCATTTTCTCATCACCGCTGACCAGCTTCCCTGTGCCTACTGAATTATAATGCTGCCTCCACCATGTTGGAGACAGTGCATTTAGGTTGATGTGCATTGTCTTTTTTTTTTTACAACAGCAGCAGCATTTTGCAGGTCAACAAGTTACATTTTCTCTCATTTTTATCCACATGTTTGCTGTGTCTGTTACATGACTTATTGTTGTCCTATAAGCAGATCCGGAGGAACTCTAAAGTTTCCTCCAGAGTCACACTGGGGATCTTGACTGCTTTTCTGATTTTCTCAGGGCCTCACTTCAATTAAATTACACACTAATGGCCTGTATTAAGTAATAAAGTCACTTCTCAAAGCAATTGCTTGCAATGGATTTTATTCGGGGGTTTGAGAGAATAGGCACATGAGTACATATACAATCCAAAGTCTGGATTTTTAATTAAAAAAAACATGCATCGTGTTCCTACCATTTCACAATGTGCTACTTTGCTCTACTCCGTAAAATCTTAATGGGAAGCATTGAAGTTTGTGGTTTCTATGTGACAAAATGTCTGAAGTCTAAATGTGGATAAATACTTTTGCAAGATTATATAGACCTAATAATACTTTTTCTTTAGATTTCACAACTCTAACTTCTGAGTATTTTTGGGTCCAATAAAACAAATTTGAAAGAAGACCTACGAGATTTATTGTATCATTGGTCCTGTTCTGTAACACTCAAAATTAAACCTTCCCCTTTGTCTCACTGTGGAAAAAAGGTCGCTCGACTTTTTCATGTGGAAAACTTAACAAAAGACAAACAACAGAATAACAAAAAACCCCATGTGCTCACAGATAATTAAATTTTACTTTATTGTTTCCATCGCTGTTTTTAGTTGTACTTTTTCTTCTCATAAGTGTCACAACAAAGACTTCATATTTTTTATTTTTATGCTGCAGGTCTTTCATTTGTGCAATTAGGCATTGTGAAGGAAAACTATAGTTTCAGCTCATAAAGTAATGAGAAATTTTAAAATAAAAACACTGTCCAAACTTCAAATGAACGCCACAAGCCCTTTATCCTTTCTGACGGAATGAAGTAACAACTAAACATCTAGTCTTGTTTTTCTGGAATCTGTCATTTTCCAGTGACAATAGAAGTTCTCTAAATTTATGAAACTGCTTTTCATGAAACCATCCTGTTAATTTTGGCATATGCGATGCTAAAAAGCAACACCACTCGTTTTCTGTAGCTTTCTAGTAGACACCTGAATATTTTGTTCCAAAACTGAAAAGTATTAAGAGTTCTTCATAATTCCTTTTAACTTAGAAACGTGATGCAGCTCGTCTGAAGAAAAGTAAACCCAAAGTGTAGTGGTGGCACTGCCATATTTCAATAGTTATGATGTTCCTGTGGTGATACTTAATGCCTATGTATAAAACTCATAGACTCTTTTGCTCTGATCTATCGCATTTCTACCTCGGCTCCTGAGGAATAGATCTGTGGGTTCTCAGACCCACTGCTAATTATTCTTATGGCACACACACACCCATACACACACACACACACACACACACACATAGGCATTTGGATTCAGGTGTTTACAGCTATACTTTTTATTGTGCTGCAGTTACCACTAAATACATCTTATGTGAAATTTATACTTTGTTCTTTTCAGGGATGTCATTATTGACATCAAGTGTTGTTGTTTCTTGCCTATCTGTTTATTCCTCTTTCTTTTAACATAAATAGATTCACATAATTCTGAATGTCATGCTGTCAGACAGGATGCAGCAAACAGCAACAAAAATAAACAGACTTGTTTGATTAACAAGGCTTTTAAGATTTTAGGTCTGGGTGTATGTTTCAGGTTGGGGCTTTACTTTTGTCTTTTTTTATCTTTAATCATCACAAAAACCTGTGGACTTTTCAGATCTACTTTATTGATACGTGGTATGTTTTCACAAATCAATGAGATAAGCCTTAATTATGTTAAGCACTCCATCTTAAATTTGGTCAAATAGTGCTGATATTCTTTTCTTACTTTAATTAAAGGACTTAATATATCTTCCCCTGACGTTAGCTCACTGGCTGCTCTTAGGCATCAATTTTGATTTTAATTAGTGCCTCTCACTCTCCTGTGCTTTTGCGGTAGAACAACTCCGTCCAAGTAAATCCTCAGCCATCTCCCAGATGGCTCCAAGAAAAATGTGCCTCTCAGGACGGCTCACACTCAAGCCAGAGAGCCATCGACAGCTTTTGTTTAAAGGAGCTCCCATTGAAGTGACAGAACATCTGCCAACTCAGCAAGGCCACTCTTTAGAAAACATCTGATTTTGTCTGGGAGTGCTTCCCATCTCTAGCCTTTTTCCATTTGCATAAATAGTTTTCGTTAGAAGGGCCTGAGAGGAACATGCTAGAAATTACAATTTCGCTTCCTGTAAATCTCTTGATGCAGAGTATTACATCCTTCAGGCCAAACGAGAACCCCACTTAACACTTTAGCCAGTGTAAATAGAGGAAGATAAAAGCTCTGCAGACTTCAAAAGGGTTCCTCTTTTTCAAACCATCAAAACACTGGGGGGAAAAAAAACAATCTGTCATTTACGTCGAATATAAAACTATGAGGAGCATTAATCCACTTGATGACTGCGTGCCACAAGCAATTCTCAAAGGGTAGGTGGAAAGTCTAACATTTTAAGAAAACCAAAAATAATAAAGAAGATTTTTTAATGAATGACTAGATTATTATTAATAACCACAGATAGACTGTACTGATATAGTGATTTCTTATTCTTGCTCTCCTCTCAACATTTTAATATAAACATTAACTTCTTGTAAGTTTTACTGAAGAAGTAAAATCAGTGGCACAGTTTCATGGATCAGGCCTATTAAAGACAGGAATATGAAAAAATAGAACCATTTCATTGTTTTGGTACCATAAATGCTGCAAGTTGTTTCAAATAAAATGCTGATTAAGCAAGAAAACGGGACTCAATGATACAATGTTTTTTTTAGTCTTTTAATAAGAATAGCAGCACAATGAGTTCTGTGAAAACAAAAAAAAAAGACAGAAGAAAAATTATGAAAAAAAATAGGGAAGATTGTAGGGTTGTTTCAAAACTGCTAATGTGAACCAGCTTGACAGGAAAAAACATTCCAGATGACGCCGTAGAAGAAGAATAGTCAGGTTGTGTCAAAGTCTACAGCAAATGGAGTTTAAAAAGAGCAGACATTCAACTCTGATGAAATGTGTATCTTTGGAAATTTTATTGATGAATCTCTAAAAAAAACTTTACAACAATAAAAAACAACAAAACTGATTCTATTTCTTATAAAAGCTTAGATAGAGTGTTCATGGCCTTATGTTTAAATATTTTTTTCAACTATGTTTTGTCTCATATTTTCAGAAGTAGACCATTTTGTTTATTTCCTGTTAATCACTGCAGTTTTCAAATCAATGTAAAAAGTGCTCATACACAAGATAGTTACTAAATAAACTTTACTTTATTTTTGATATACTAAAAAAATAAGACTAAGCAGCACCAAATCCTAATCAAATATTGTAGATTAAATGTATCTAGCATTTTGAAAAAAAAAACAACAAAAAAAACACCAGGTGCTTCATAAAAACAGCACAAAAAATAAATCCTTGAGCTCAATTCTTAATTTTTACTTAACATACTAAACAAAGTTTGATTGTTTTTCAATGGGGTGATCAAGCATTAGCAAGCTGGGGTAAAAAGACTTCAGCATTTAATATTACTTTCTACAATGAGCCTTTTGTTTTATTTGTCTTAAAAATAATGATTTTCAATCAGAACTGGTCTCTAAATAACTCTCAAATATTACCCAACTTTGGGGTAACATATTTGAATCTGAATCAATAAAGCTTTTGTTGGATTATGTTATTGTTTTACTCATAATGGAAATTTAAACAGTTTACGACTAAGTTTGGACCAACTGGAGCTTCTCGCAATATGATAACCTTTTTAGAAAAATATGACAATTTCACATCACAGATTTACTTTTCAAATAAAAATACAGGAAAAGACTAGATTAGACTAGATTGTTGATTTTGTGCCACCTGGGTAGTTGTTCACGGCTGCACTAGAAATGATGTTGTGTTGTGATAAAACAGAATTTATACTTCAGTTGTGTCCTGTCTGTTGCTTTTATGTGTGCGCAGTCTGTTGGGAGCTGGCAGCTGCATGTGTCGAGTAAGTGTCCCTCGTTTTCTGCTGAGAATAGGGAGAATAGGGAGACTGCTGCATGTGCTTTCATGCTGGACTACACTGCATTTGTCCTGCTCAGGAAATTGTGAGAACGACCTCGGAACATGACCTTAGGAAAGCTCTAATTTGTCCCACTACTGCTAAAATATGAACGCATATATTAAACATTACAGCTATATTGCAATTTCCCCCCAAAATTACCATGTTGTTACTTTTATTTGGTTCTACAGACAGTTTTATAGAACGAAACGTCCATTGAATTTTGTAGCCAAGTGGATTTTAACTGCTCACAAATAACAACATTAGACTGTTTCTTACAGTTCTGCTCTTTATGGAGTAACACAACTACAAATAATTATTATTAAGTGGTTAATAATTTCTGGCTACCTTCTCAAGTAGACCACCTGCAGTGAGTTTCTTGGAATTTTTTTTAAACAATAATGTAGCAAACGGTAATAAGCTAATAAACCAATATTAAAATAATATAGGGACATTATAAAATGCAGTAAAATTACATCACAATTTCTAAGGCAATAATATAATGTTACATGCCCTCTGCTCTCTTCCTGTACACTTTATATTATATATATATAATGGATAGATTCAGGAAAATGCACTGAAACTGCCATAAAATATTTGATATCTAAAAAATGCTGTCATATTTATCAGCTGTTACATTACTGTCTCCAGTTATCACTTTTTCTAATGATTTCTAAATACTAGATCACTGAATTGGACATTTACATTTTGTAGTATTTTATTACAGTATTGGTTCACAAACATTATTTCACTATTTGAACGTTTTTCTTTTTAGTTATTACATTTTAAATACCAGACATTATTATTTTATTGTTTATTATTACATATTTGATTGTTACATGGAGTTACCATAATAAGAGTGTTTTCCTTTATTTGAAATATTTTCAAATAGATAAATTTGCCTGTTTTGTAACCAAAAGAAAAGTTTAGAAGCCATTTTTAGCACACTGATCAGAATTCAAAGCAAACGGTAATAGAAAAAATGGGTAAATGTGTTACTCTTTGCTTTGTATTGCCTCTGCTATAGCAACTGCTTGCTTCTCTTAAAGGGGTTTTAAACCATGTTAGTACGATGGAATATTTTAGTTGTTTTGAAGCAATAACTATTTAGGATTTTATTATATCTTGATAGAGTTAACTTGTTAATGCCCAATTATATCTTTGTAACAAAAATAATACTATAATTGACTAACAGACAGCTACGAAGCAAACACCAAGGCCTTTAATGTGCCTGAACATCTTTAGCATATTTGGGGCCAACTTTTTTGCTTTGTCACATCTTCTTTTAAAGAGCTGACAGCCGTGATAAAATCTGTAAGATTGTAACAGATGTTTTGCCATTGATCATCACATCACAAACATATCAAAACCTTCATGTTACTTATTATGAATGGGTTTTTTTTAAAACAAAGAACATTTACCAAACTCTTCCTTTACTCCCTTTTCCAATACAAAAGCACATAAAAGCGTTTTGCTGATTCTCAAAACCAATAAGCCATCCAACACTTCAGCCGGCCACTTGGAATGACGATGAGGCCTATCAACGCCTCTGAGATGTAAAACATAGCCTCTCCAGGCTCATTGTTTCATTATTTCATTAATTATTTGACCTAATTATCAAGGGGAGGTCCCACTCGGCAGCTATGATTGTCTGAGGCATGTTTGAAGCTGCTGCTGAAAAAGAAGGCAAGCAACAACAGCACACCTGTGCTATGAATTTCAATGTTTCCTACACTGATAGAAAACTGCCACTAACACTGGTAATTATACCCTCCTGCTGATGTTGCCTGGAAACTGCAGTGTTTTCTTACCAACAGCCTAATTGTAACTGTACTGCTGGCCACCACATTTATCGGCTTTAATACACGTTTATAGCACAATAACAAACAAATGCACTGTGTTTTCTGATTCGCAAAAGTCAGAAATGTTTATTTTCTTTCATGATATGTTTGCATTGTGTGCATCATTTCATGGGAGAAAATCAAGTGAGCGTTGCAATTTGACTTGTACAAAGAGTCAATGAAAACATTTTCAAAGACTATTCAATCCCAGTGTAGTGTCCTTTGTGCCCACAAGGGAGAGTTGTAAGTCAGTGTATGAATTGCTTGTTTGAACTAATCCTGCAGGCAAAACATATAATTTTAGATCCTTCCTCTGATTTAACTATCCTGAGATCTAGGCAATAATTTACATGCCATGAGGAGGAATTCAAGGCTCTCAAATATGCTCCAACACAAAGTTATTTCAGTCAGTTTCTTAAAACCGGAAAGATTTGACATGGAAGCTGAACACAAGTATAAGTTCAATTTAACCACTTATTTTCTTAATGTAAATTTGTAGAGATTTAAAGTGCTGACACAAATGATGTGCAGTCAAAGTAGCTTTAAGAAATTAGCAATTATTCTCTCTTTCATTTGCAAGTACAACCTTTGATATATTTTGTGATTTTGTCTGAAAGATTAACAAAAGTAATGCGTAATTGTGAACCTTGCAGTGCTAGGCTGAAATCTTTTTTTTTGGCCTCAGTCTCGTGGAATTGCTAAATTCTAGTTTGAACTTTGAATAAGCCATGTTTGTGTTCATTGTCCTACGGGAAGGTGAACCTCCATTCAAAACTCTAGATGTTCTTTTTATTACACAATTGCCCTGTCATTATTGCTATCCATTTCCCGAACAGCTCTTATGAGCTTCCTAAGAAATGTCTCCCCACAGAATAATAATGCCGCTACCATTTGTCACCAGGAGAATTTGCGCATATGCCAAAAAGCACAAGGTTTTATCCCGTCAGGGCAGAGCACCCATTTTACATGTCTGTGGTGTGCTTAAACAAGATTTCTTCAGCAGTAGTTTCTTTTTACTCTGACATTAAAATCTGATTGGTCAGATTCTCCCACCTAAGCTGTGGATTCTCTGCAGCTCCTCCAGAGTTACCATGAGTACCTTGGCTGCGTTACCAAATAATACCCGCCGTGCCAAACCTGTCACTTCATCTCAAGAAGTTTTTTTTTTTTATAATTTTTTTCTCTGAAGAGTTTTTTTGCGGCGCTGGTGGCTCGCATTTTTCCACGGCGGTGGGGGTCGCCGGGACCGGGAGTCGAACCCGCGACGTCTGCGTCGAGGACTGAGGCCTCCAGGCGCGGGGCGTGCTAAACCCCTGCGCCACCACAGCACGCCCCCATCTCAAGAAGGTTTAAACACAATTCATAGAATTAAGAGGTCTGAACCTGACTTAACCCTGAAATTTATTGGGATCATTCTAATCCACTCGGTTATTGATATTTATTGCGGCATTAAATCCAGCCACGATTTTTATTCTTTGAAGAAATCAAAACAATTTAACAAAAAAAAAGCCCTTTCACTCTGTGTTTCCCCAAAAGGAGGGAGGAATAAAGTCAAGTGCTACATAAATAAAAAGGTCCTGCCAGAGGCACTTACTGTGCAATCTTCTGGAGGAGATCACATCTAAGTTCAGCTGGTCCACTCAAGTCACATTGGAGAGATGGCTCCAAATCACACATCTAAGTTCAGCTAGTCCACTCAAGTAACATTGGAGAGATGGCTCCAAATCACACATCTAAGTTCAGCTAGTCCACTCAAGTCACATTGGAGAGATGGCTCCAAATCACACATCTAAGTTCAGCTAGTCCACTCAAGTAACATTGGAGAGATGGCTCCAAATCACACATCTAAGTTCAGCTAGTCCACTCAAGTCACATTGGAGAGATGGCTCCAAATCAAAGCCAGAGCTGCAAAAGCCCTGCAGTCAAAAAGATAGAGCGTGAGGGACGTATAATAATGATCCATCAGCTTTTCTCTCATTGCATATAGACATGATCTGCCTCTTTTGGAAGAATAGGCTTACTATGACTAAAACATAAGCTTCCCCCCACCCCTCTGCTGTTGTTCACATGGAGCACTCACAATTGCATGTAAATTAAGACTATTATGGTGGAGAAATGTTATGAAACAATGCCGGATCCTGTGTTGTGCCTGTTTGTCTTTTATGATCATAACAACTGACGTGCTATCAAGGAGCGGAGGGCTTTCTTCGTGAGCTCTGAATGCAGCCATTATCATTACAACAATGACAACATGCAGCTTTTTTTGAAACAAAAGGCTTTGCTGGCTCTGAGGTGATCCTCTCTCTTTGGTCCTTCCAGTGTTTTTCTCTCCTGCTTTTTGCCCTTCCTCTGGTTCTAATTTAGTCGTCCATAATCATAAAAGCACTGGCGAGCTGCTGTTGCGGAGTAAACCAAGAGGTGAAACGTGCCCCCTAAAAATTCCATTTTCACTCAAGTGGACGAGCACAACAAGGAACGGCGCTGCAGACGCAGGCAGACTTCTCAGCTGCACAGATCAAATGGCAGAGGTTCATTATTAGAGACAGACAACAAACAGCTCTGCTGAAATGTGTGTGTGAGCGTGTTTTGTTGCGGTTGTTCTTGTGAGCATGCAAAGGTGAGCTACACTTTTGACATAATGTGGATCCACTTTGGGCTGAGCGCATACCAGCCTGTCCTTTGAAGTTTCACTCCTCACACAGACACACAACTCCATAGATGTGTTATATCCATTTTACAGTCTCTACGCGATAGTGGAGGGGTTGCATCTCTGCAGGCCCTGAGCTCTAACCCCCTTAGGGTCACCGGTTTAACTGAACGGATGCTGTCTATCCATGCTCTGTGCCATTTCACTCTCCATACTGTAAGCTGGCAGTCCTCCTGATGGCAGATAATTTGAGTCATCAGTCTCTATTTCTACACAGCAGATGTTTCCCCATGTCAGCAGGCCCCCCAGACAAAGCAAGATGAAGAACCCTCCTTCTTTAAAGTGTTTCTGCTTCCCTTTCCCAGTGTGCCCACACCAACCTCACTGATCCCTACAGATACTGTCACACGTCAGACCCTGATGGGGGCGGGGGGAAATAGAGTCCATTGTTTACACTCTGCACCCTATAATGAAAAAATCTGCTGGAGTGACGTGCAGGAACTATGTGCAGTCTGTTATTGTATTTTTGAAGCATGGCTTGATGACTAATTTACCCTGAAACACAGACAGGGATCATGGAAGCCATCTGAAAGCTGATAAAAGACACTAATGGAAGGTGATTAATAGGCAATGGGCTAAATGACTGCTGTGATACTGGTATCATCACTGATGCAGAGTGACTGAGGAGGCCCATGCTGCATGACGGCATCCTCTCTGTTTTCAGATCAATTTGCAAAATGGCAATTCTATCTTTTCAATAATGCTAAATAAGTATTAATACACCAGCACACTGGGGTGGCTGGACTTGTGGATGTCAAAACAATTCAGCAGTAACAAGGTAAGTAAGTTGAATTACAAACAATAATCATATTGACTTATTAAATGTGATTCACACAAACAAAATCAAAATCAATTAAGAAGGAAATGACAAGTTTCCTAATATATATATATATATATATATATATATATATATATATATATATATATATATATATATAAATGCAGATCCTTTAAAAGAACATAAATCAAAGCTTAATAGATAAATAAGTTACACATTTACTGAAAAAGATATTCTGCTTTCAACTTCTAATGTTAGGTGTTAGGATTGAAAATACAAACAAATCAAGGTTTTAAACTGATGGGGGTGGGCGGAGAGAGATCTTTTTTATTTATTTTTTTTTTTTGACAAGATTGATGTCAAAGTCCAAAGGAGTAACTCTTGGATTCGTTTGTGAAGTCTGAAGCTCTAATTGGAGGCGACATGTTTTCAAACTTCCTTCAGGAACGACCTGAAGAAAATGTTTCAAAGAAGGAAGAAAAAAAAAAAAAACACCTCTTCAAATGGACCCGCGTAATATTTCCTCCTCTTGCGCCGCAAATGACTCTGGGGTGGAAGAAAATTGCAAGGGTCATTACACCGCAAAAAATAAGAAGAGCAAAGAAAGAAAGAATAGTGAGGAAGAAAAAAAAGTGTCAGTTTTCTTTGGGCTGTCTTTGAAGCGAACCGAGAGGATGTTATTGTATCAATTTGACATGATAGAGCCAATTAGGCTGTTAGGGCGCCTCGTCCTCAAGCGGATCCTGCTGCTGAGACGTGTTTGATTGCTCACATCAAAGTTCAGTTAAACAAAAGTTGGTTTTGGTGTCGACAAAAATTGCTAGACACTTTTAGGGGCGGAAACAAATTGTTTATTCAGAGCAAAGATTTTACAGCTTATGGGAAAAGATACAGAAAGGGGAAAGCATTCTAATAAACTACAAGGACTAGTGAGTATTATTATATTAAATTAACCAGTTGTACGCAGCATTGCTATTAATAAAAAAAATAAAATAAATAAAGGACGGTTAGTATATTTGGAGGATTAGACTGCATTGAAAATATTCAGCTGCCACTGCATGGCGCTAAGGAACCGCAGACAGCGCGCTTTCACTAACATTATAACAGGCTAGAATCTCCTTTAAATCCATCAATAATAATAATAATAATGTGGTGACCATTTAAGCTAAATTTTATGGATTGTAATTTCTATTAATTTAGTTTTCTTTTTTGTGTAGTTAGAATA
>CAEFZX010029119.1:0-119998 GCA_903066825.1 Alfaro cultratus
TAGATAGATAGATAGATAGATAGATAGATAGATAGATAGATAGATAGATAGATAGATAGATAGATAGATAGATAGATGGATGGATGGATGGATGGATGGATGGATGGATGGATGGACGGACGGACGGACGGACGGATTGATATGCGCGCACACATACATATTAAAATACATATTAAAAAAGTAAATAATGGCATTTTAGTTGAAAACTATACATCTGCAAAATGAGCAACATTTTCCATTCAAAACCCCTTTTTGCATCAAAAAGGGGTTTTGAGCTCATTCGTCAAAATAAATAGGCAAATGAGCTCAACAATAAAGATATTTATTATTTTTAATCTGTTATTTACAAACTGCTATTCTAACCATTCAGCTTTTGAGTTTTTTAGGAACTCCTGATCATTCATGTAACGTCTTTGACAAAATACTTGGTTCAGTTTGAACTTTAACATTTCTTTTAGTCATAGGTTGATAATCCTTTTCTCAGCATCTTCAGCTCCATCTGCAACATCTGCAAAATGGAGCTACTGGCCATTAACTTACCATGAATCACATCATGCATGCTGACGTACAGGACTATCTATTTATGTACTGTAATTTGAGCTGGAAACAACAAATTCTTTATTAAATTGGGCACAAAAACTTTCCTGCACTGATGATGTTGACTTACTCTGATTGCCCAGCAGGTGGCAGAGTTTGGAGTAAATCATTTAAATATGACCTGTAGGCTGTTCAGATTGTTCTCTCTAGGAAACAACAAGCTGCAGAATCATGATGCTGACAGCTGCTAAACTCAGATTTATCCAGAAACATTCTGATCCAAACTTCACCTCAGTCTTCCTGTTGCAGCTGAAGTGGAAACTAGCCTTGAGGAGGACTTTCCTCATCACATTTCTCTACAACTGCAGCTTCCTGCCTTCTCTCTTCTGTCTAAATGTGCGTCGGGACTCCACTTCCTGTTTGTTGACTCGTCTTCTCTGTAAACCTAAACTGAAGCGCCTGAGGGTTGAACCGCAGTTTTACTCTGATTCACAGACATGCAGAGTGAAAACCTTTTTTTTTTGTGGCCTAACTATCTGTGGACAGCCGTGTCCGCAGAGCCTGAGAGGAAACATTTACGCAGAGATGATTTAGTTCAACGTTTCCAGCCTGTTTCTGCGTTTCACTGATACAAACTCACCAAACACGTCAGCAAGACAGAAACAAGCAGCACAACTGCAGCATGCAGTGGGAAACCCTGAAAAGGTTTAAAAAAATCATATTGCTCATTTAATACCCCCATCCTGATGTTTCAAGATGACATGTCTAAATGTCAAGAGGTTAAAAAAATCACATCAGCAATAAATGTCTGCAGAAATCACTTTTTTACTTTGTAGGACACAGAATCAAACTTCAAATCTAAGAAAAAAATAAATAAATTTACAACTCCTTAATCAAGTTCTGATAGTTTCTTGAATAAACGTTCAATCATTTCTAAATTTCCTTTTTTTTTTACTTTCTTAAATATTTAAATTAAAAATTCATTATTTTAATTGTTAATCCATAATGTTTCCCTGTTTTTCAATCAATCAAGTTTAAATTTATAGAACATTTCAGCAGCAACACTGTTGAAGGTGCTTTACATAACAAAAACACAAAATTACAAAGTTATAAGAAAAACATCATACAGTCATTAATTGAACAAACATTAAATTTTGATGAGTGACATCACCAAAATCATAAACATGAAATATATTGGTCAATGTTTCATTTACTATGGTTCAAAAGCTACACAGGTGGGGCTTTAGTCTTGATTTTCATATTAATCAGTATTTAGGAGTAACCTGGATGTGCAGATTGATTTGATGACTCTGGTTCAGCAATAAGTTATTTAAAACAGATAAATAGTTCAGAAAAATAAGTTTCTGTGTTCCTTTCTGTTTTAAAACTCAACACCAGCCCTATTTATTCTTTATAATATATTTCTTAATGATGTTTAATAACTTCAAATATGACTTGGGAACAAGTGGAAACTGTCAGTTTTATGCTGACTCATGGTTTCCAAACTGCAAGTTCAAAAATTAGTAGTAGTGTCCATGAAGCTGAAATTCCAAAAAGGAAAATTAACATCAGTTTAAGTGACAATCCGTTGTAGATACCAACAGAAACGAACTTCTGATGGTTTGATTCTCATAAAAAAAACGTCTCACATTCAACACCCTTTAATAAACTGTGGTGTTTAGATCGATAAAATACATTCATGTTGCTAATATTAGCTATAAATATAACTGTTTTATTGACTTAAGGCTGTAAGACTTAAAACAGGTTATACACAACTCCGAGATCCAGTAAAAACTCATTTAATTTTTCAAATATGAGTTTCTACGCAGATGATACTGTGACTTATTCAACAGAGCATTCTTTGAGTCCAGCTGGTGAAATGTTGGATCTCTGCAACAAAAACAATCGTAATGTAAGAAAGTATAGTGTGAGGAATGTTTTTGATGAGGAAATAACTTTATAACATGATATAAAACATAAAAAGTTGATTTTACACAATAAATCCCTTTTAGAAAGGAGAGAAAAATCTATAAAACTGTTTTCCTCCTGCATCTTTTTAAACTCTTTAGATGACATGATGGTTCTTTTCGGTTTATGAAATGTTTTATTTCTTGTAATTTTATTGCTTAACTGTAAATGATATGTTATTCTAATTTAGTTACATTTTAGTTTAGTTTTAACAACTGCTAAAGGGATTACAGATGAAAAGTAGCTTAACTCATGAATACGTCTGAAAAACCAGAAAAGATCATTTCACAGAAGAAAAGGAGGTTGTTAACTTGTGTTGTTTTTATTTTATGGTATTTACATTATTTATCCTCTGAAAAGTAATGGTTCATTGTTAAACATTTATTTAAATAAAGAACATTTCTTGGCAGAAAGTTTATGTGAAATGAGTTTGAAACTTGCAGCGATTGAAAGTAAGAATAAGTTTAATGAATATGGTTTTATTTTAGTATAACTATGTATTTTCTGTTTAACTTTAAGTCCATGGTTCGTCAAAGGAACATCTGATTCGACGTTATTAGGTGTATTTTTGTTTGTGAGTTGCGTTTTGCTCTGTCAGCAGCGGTGGGGAAGCCTCTCTACCTGCCTGTGGTTTGAGTGGGGGCCGGGTGTTCGTGGTTCAGACGGAGAGAGGGGACATGAAAGGGAAATTTCCAAATTTCGACGAATTTTACTGCGAGTTTCATTTTCTTCCACTCCAGGCTAGAGCTTTATTTAAGCCACAAGATGACAGCGACGATCATCAGAACCACAACAGCAAGCTGACAGAGACGGAACCCGATCTTTCAGGACCAGAACCTTCAGAGCCCGTCCAATCTCCAGAACCAGTAAGTTCTTTTCATGCATTTTAAAATGAACTTTTTATGCAAATAAACATCACATACAGTTTTATTTGGTTCTTTTTTTATTAAGTTATCTCAGCCGATAAAATTATTAATTTCAATAAGCAGAAACAAATGTTTGTTTCAAAGATGAGAATTTAAGAAACTTAACTTTAAAAATTGGGAAAGAATAAATTAGTGCCATAAATTACTTTGATTCCAATCATTTCATCCAATGTTTATTACTTCTTCATTTATTTATTAACATTTTGTTCAAAATGGTGACAGAAATTATTTAATTCTGCATCATTGAGCTACTTGATACACAAAGAATTTAAGCAAATGTTATTTTGTATAATCTATTTATTAATTCAAAACAAAGCTAAAAGTAAATGTAGATTTTATTGTAGGTTTTTGACATTTTTATAAGTGATGTTTTAAAACGATTGGTTACTTGCTGGTAGAGTCTTCATCAGCTCGATTTCCTTTTGAAATTCTCTTCACGCTTTTTTAAAATCTTGGCAGCTTCATCGCTCAGATTGGATCCCGTCTTTTACTAATCTGCAGTTTTTAACGTTACAGTAAAAGAACCAAAACTTCAGTTTTAATAAAACTTATTTCTAGAAAATGGGGAGCTGTTTCAAACTTTTGGTTCCTATTATTGCAGGTCTGTTTGCTGGTTTGGGCCCAGTTCAAACAGAAATCATCTGCAGACCCTTTACAGAGCAACCCGGTCCAGTTAGGTGAATTTCTAATTTCATAGATTCAGCTGATCTTGAAATGCTAATTAGTACAAACAGCTTAGCAGCCTGCAGTGAAGTTTCACTATGATGTAACCTCTCTCGGAGAACAAGCAAGCTCAGAAAAATACTGATGAACTCCCAGTTTACCTCCCAGTTTACGGAATGGAAAGTGGATGATGAGCTGGTGACCGGAGCGTGAGTGGATCGGTTTCCACTCTGCGGAGGAAGACCGTTCCTCCACCAGTCGAAGCTCAGCAGCAGGAGCCTCTGATTTAGGTTTCATTTCAGTGCGACTCGATCAGTTTGGGAATCAGTGATGATCTCAGTGACTCACTCCCACCTTCTCGCTTTCAGGCCTTCTTTATTAGTTTCCACTCGGGCCTCGCCAGCTGATGGCGGCGGCTCTGAAACCCGCCGCGCGGTCATGACGAATGTTTCCAACTCGTCGCCGGCGCTTTCTGCCTGCCATTGCCGTGGAAATGCGATCATGGCAAGAGTCGCATTTTTACGCCCTGCGGCAGCAGAGCGAGCGGCGTCGGCGTCATGACCTCCGTAGGTCACATAGGTCAGGGTCTGTGATGTCACTTCCTGGAGAAGTCGTGATCCTCATGTTGTTGCACGCAAATTTGCAGATGTTAGTGTGAAGTAAAAATTGTGTTATTGTTTCTTTTAACAATTTCCTTTAATGCTTTTATTTAATCAACCACATTAGTATTGCTCAGTCTGTTAGAGTCTGCAGGCCAGAGAGTTTCTGCAGATCCAGTCAGATGGTTTCCTGCAGCAACTCCAGCAGGCTGATGGCGACTAATGCCTCACCACACTTACCACAGCAAGGGCCAGAGTTTGTTAACAGATAAGAAAAGATAGTTTAGATAATTATAGTGTGATGGAGGTTTAACAAGTTTCTCTATAGAATGGTACCAGCTCAGAGTTTGAGAAATTGATGCACCTGCTGGGTATTCTGGTCTGACAATGTTATGCAAAATTGTTCCATTAGCAAACCTGATTCTTTGAAACTCGCATATTTTGAAGAAGAAAATGTTTATCATCTAAGGAATTAACTGACCCTCCAGTGAGGACGAGGTTGCACCCTCCCCAACCTGTTATGATTGATTGTGCATGAAACGTGTTCAACTGGACCTGGTTCTGAGCCAGGGAGTGACCAGGTTGTGTGAAGAGATTGCAGCTCCACTGCAGCGTGCCGTGTGTGTTTGCTCTTTGCCAGAGTCTCAGCCTGATCTGTTACCACACAGATATTTTTGTCCACATTAGTGACTCTTCTTTTTGTGAAAAACTCAGAAACAATTCTCCTTTACTTTTGTTCAGAATTGACAAATAAAAAAAAAATTGGACAGACCCTGAAATTCATTCAGCTCTGAAAATTTTAATTTGAACATATTTTTAATTTTATTACTATATATCGCCACCTTCCTAAAATAATGGCATGAATAATTTTTTGTTAAAAGTGATTTTTTTGTTTGTTTGTTTGTTTGTTCTGCCTAACTCATCTTTTAGCGGAAAAAAGATGATGATATTTTATTTATTTATTTATTTATTTTTGTCAAAATCACTTTTGGTGAAAAATTGAAAAAATATTTTCTCAAAATTTCTGAACCAACTTTTTATGTAGTCATTTATTTTGGGGTTTTTTCTAGATTAATTTTGTATTATAACATTGCTTTTGATGTATTGTCTATTAATGCAAAATCTGTTTGATTAATCAAACTGAAGTATTTTCAGTTATTCTAGGTAAAATATAGAGTGAAATATCAGACATTTCCATATCAAATAAAAACAGGCTATAAATAAAGTCTTCCTTGTCAATGAAAAACCTCGTCTGGACCCTGAGGCGATCTGACTCACCTGGTCCCGGTCCAGGTTTCTGCCGCTGCAGTTCTGACTCAGTCGGGTCTGATTGGTCCTGACATCCCAACAATTAGCTGCTTTTCTCTCTTCCAGGTTACCTGAACTCACCTGAGGCTCACACAGAACTCTACTCAGAGCCGACCGGGATCAGAACCAGAACTATGTCGCCCACCTCAGTGCTCCTCTTCCTCCTGCAGCTCTGCTGCCTCCAGATGATGCTGGTCTCTATGCCAACTTGTAAGCTGCCAGGGAAATTGGTCAGGGATACCCACAACCTGCTTGAAGACATGGTAAGTTCATAAGCGCCAACAGAGTTCTGGTTCTGGTTCAGATCAGCAGAACTTCATTTTAAATTAGAGGACAGCCTAAACATCTTCTCTCATCTCCATGAGATAAAAAATGGGAGTGTCACTTTAAATTATGCATGGATGCTCTTATAAACAACACTGCAAAAATGCAAAAGTATTTTTTATCTAGTTTCTAGTGCAAAAAATACTAGGAGTAACTTTTCAACCTGATACTGGGCAAAAAAATTCCTTAAAATTTATTTTAAAAGTACTAGTTCCCCTGGCAGATTATTCCTCTCATAACAAAACGTTTATCCCATGTTATAAGTGAAATAATCTGCAAGTGGAACTATTACTTTTCTATCAATATTAAGGAATTATTAACTCCAATATCTTGCTGAAAAGTTACTTGTAAGTTGGCTTTGTTTTATTTCAAGGGTTCAAAAATAACTTGGTAAGGTTTTGTGATTTTGTAGTGAAGTAAGTGTTAAAACTTTCCCCCACTGAACCAGGATGATCCGAATGAGAGAAATCAGAACTTTTCTGTAGATAAAAGCGTTTTTTTTATTGTTATTATTATTAAATCCTTCTTTCTACCCTCTAGGGGCCGCGGCTTCCGACACACTGTCACCAGCTGAGCCGCGACATCCACTTGTCAGACTCTGTCCTTTCTCACGCCTCGACCAAGCGCAGCACGGTAAAGCTATGACGTCACACAGTCGTCCAGCCAATCACAGAGCTGGGTATTATTATCGTTAACCGTGATTGGTTCTCTGCAGTGCCGCTGGTCATCGCTGGTGGTGTACGAGTGTCTGCGAGAGGCGAATCGTATTTTCACGGAGTATGACGTACCTGAAGGGGAGGGCGGAGTCACGTGGTCCCAGGAGAAAAAAGACACCTACGAGAACCTGCAGGACCGTCTGGTGGAGGAACATCAGTGTGTGAGTATCAGAGTCAGTGCCGAGCAGATCTGGGACTCAGTTTCACTCGTGAGTAACTGGGTTTTCTATCCGCAGCTGAACACCACGGAGGCTTCGGCGGTTCTGTCGCCATTTTTCCGAAACGTCACGGCTGTTGTTGAGCAGCAGGTAAGCAAACATCTAGTTTCTAGAGTTCATAACGAGTCGGGCGGTTATTTAGAGCCAAACTTTAACTGAGGTAGGATTCAGATAAGATAGAACTAAAGTACCTGGTTCTGAAACTGATAAAACAGATTATTCTGGAATTAGCATTAGCATTAGCATTCACCCAATTGGCAATGGGGCAGAAGCAGAGGACCCAAAGATTATACTCAAGTGAGAGTAGCAATGCTTCAACATATTTTTACTCAAGTAAAAGTAAAAAGGAGCCATCCAAGAAATTAGTCTAGATTTAAAAAGTATTTGGTAAAAAGTCCTGAGTAACGGATCAAATTCTCAACCATTTAATATCTAAAATTTACATCATCAGACTGACCACAATGTAGAGTTAAGAGGAAATGTTTCTATTTTAAGGATGAAAATAATTCATATAAGTAACAAAAAAAATCCAGCAGAAGAAAATTTATCCAAATCAGTTTCTTTGAGTAAAAAAAGCTTAGGAAACTTTAACAAAAACAGCAGGTGTGTGTCTGGTGAACTTTTGGTTAAAACATGTTTGTTTTTCAATTTTACTCAAGTAAGAGTAGAGATACTTCGAAATAAACTTACTAACGTTGAAGCTACAGAGTAGTAAAAATACTCCAAAAAGTGAATTTTTTTTTCAGAAAGGTTACTCAAGTAAATGTAGCCAGTTAGTATCCAGGTCTGGGCAGATGGTACTGAAACTGATGGTTCTGGAGCAGATTCTGCTTAGTTTGGGTTATTTTTCTGGAACTGTAAATCTGAAAGGTTTCTGCGTCTCCTGCAGGACGGTTCTGCTTGCGGTTGGGAGATTCTGAGAAGCGACCTGCTCCAGGTTCTGAAGTTGGCGCTGCACAAACACCACGGCTGCTTCAACTGGACCGGCGCCTACTAGAGATCATGCAGTCCAACCTTCCTCACTGATTTCTGTTTACATATTTTTCTAATATTTCATGTCACATTATTTATTTAAGTTAATTAATTTATTTATTTATTGTTTGCAAAAAGTTAATTTTTTTACATCATTGTTCCAAAAGAGTTTGTATTTATACATTTTATAATTGTTCAGTTGTTTAATAAAGCATCAAAAAAGAAAAAAAGATCAGTTTCTGTTTTACTGTAAAAACCAAACCGTTAAAAAAATCAGCCCTGACACGGCATTTAAACTGCAGATTAATTAATAATGTGATGAATTTTTGATTAGAGCTGCAGTATGTACACTGTAAAACTGAAACCATCTCTCATATGTTAAAATACCAGCAGCTGTGGTTGCTAGACTTTTACCATATTTATACGGTACCAGTACCGTACATGTACAGTAAAAATTTACCATATTTTTACTGAATTAACATTAACAGCCACCTTGTTTGGATCGGTAAACGAGCTCATACCCTCTGGAGGAGAGCTGTGAGGGAACCTGTTGATATTGAGTGAAAGTGGGCCGAGTACTCAGCCTTGAGGAACCCCACATCTGATCTTTGGTCACAGTTTTGATTTTCAGATGCCACAAACGAGTCCCTATCTGCCTGATAAGATTCAGTTTAACTCAACAGCAAAAATTCCCACCAATGTTTCCAACCTATTAGTCAGAATGTTCTGACCAACGGCGCTCAGATCCAGCAGTACCGTCTCTGTTAAACCGTCTGACCCGTTGAGGTAATGTGGTTCACTGGGAAACACTGAGGTTTATTAACATCACTGCCACATCATTGAAGCACAGGCGTATTTTCATTAAAGATCACGGAGCGGGAATGTGGTCGACCACTAACCAACCAGAACCCAGATATGACGTGTTTCTGACTGTCGTTGTTCTAGATTAAATTTCTTGGGCACTATGAAAATTTTGCCACACCTAGAAAAGAGGAGAAATCACATAAGGATTAATCTTTTTCATATATATAAACAAACCTTAATCCAGGTTTCACTGAAGCTACATACATAATAATAATAATGTGTCCACTGTGCGCTTTCATTGATGTGTCAATGTTTGGAAAGTTATCAGAAATTTTTCATCTTTCTGATTCAGATTCAATCTTCCTAGGATTTCCATCCAGTTGTGATGCAAATGTTTGAAAATCTCACAAAAAATAAAATACGAATTAGGCATATTTACATCCAATGGTTTGAAACAAATCAACAGTGTAACTTCACCAGCTTCATAATATGGAAAACTGTGAATAAAACATGTAGTAAGATGTAAAAGTATTTCTGAGTTTCATGCCTCTGGTAAGGCAAAAACCCACCAGTGGATGAGAGCGTCCCACCCAGAGTTTGTGACATCATTTTGAAAAATCCTTCAAAATCTACATTCAGCCATCCTGCATGTTTTAATTCTCTCCCTGGTGGTCGTAACAACCTTTTCAGCAGGTCATTGTTCTTCTTATGCCTTCTAATGAGCCATCATTGGATCTGGATGCGTTAAACCAGGGAAAGAACTACAACATGCAGGATGCCGACCCAGATACATGTATCTCAGCGTAAGTTATGAACATGGATTACCTAGATGTGTTATAAAAGGTCTCTGGGTTTTGAAACGGATCTGGAAGTTGAATCCACACACAGCATCCTCGCTGGAGGCTGGACTACAAGCAGCAGCTAAAGTTTTGAAATTAGGGAACATCAAATTGAAGCGATCTGGAATCTGCAAGACTCTGAGTGAGGGAGGATGCGCTCATTCTGATGTGCTGTCAGCCTCTGGATAGCAAGATGCATTTATGTCAGATGGGATTGTTTATTATTACAAATGGGAACGTTTGATAAGTTAGAACTTACTCTGCAAATGTGTTTCCATCTCCCTTTTTACATTTCAATTCATTTTTGCAAACTCCAAAAACCACCTTAAGCAAACGTAAAAACCCTTTTGAAAAATGTATGTTTATTAAAATTTTACCATTTACATCAACATTTTTTAATGCGATACTTCAAAATGCACGTAAAAAAAAAACCTGGTAATAAAGACAGGCTCTGACATGTTGCAGAAATTTTAACTTTACCATCATAATAACCAGCCTTAAACCTGGTAAAAACCAACTCCTTGTTCTACACTTCGCTTCATGCAGAGCTATTGAGAAGTAACTGCTTGAATTCTGTTGAAGTTTAAAATTTTACCCAATTGCTGACGTTTGGTCGTGGTCGGTAAGGCAAGGCAAGGCAAGGTAAGGTAATTTTATTTATACAGCACATTTTCAGCAAGGCAATTCAAAGTGCTTTACACGAATTAGATGGAAATACAAACAAAATAACAAACCAAAGGGAAGAGCAAAAGAAGAAAAAGTTAAAATAAAACTACATATTAGTTTCTCATGTTTAAGAATAAGTGGTCCTTAATTTATAAAGTAATGCACCAGTTTGACGCTATGAAGCTTACCAGAAATTGCCTGCATTGTAAACAACTGTCCCGCATTGTGAAGAGAGAAATGCTGAGCCAAACAAGATGGATGTTCATGCTAAGTATGACCAACATGAACGGTTTTGCTCACTTGTCTTTGCTGAAAACAGTGCAGAAAAACGTCATCATTCACAACTTTTTCTTCTGTTTGCTGATTGGTTAGGTTAAACATTCTACTGGAGACAATCCAGATCAATGGGAGAAAGCCAGAACTGAGCAGTGAAAAGAAATTAGAATCACAATCAAATCTTCAATTGATATGAGTTACAGGAAAATTAAATGTTTTTCCCATTTCATTCCCACATTTAATTTTCCTGTAACTCATATCAATTGAAGATTTGATTTTGATTCTAATTTCTCTTCCCCATTTCATGTGTCTAATAATGTCTTCTACCTTTTATTCATGAGTAAAACAACAAACAACCAGAATGTAAACAGTCTGCGTTGGCAGCGACTCACTCACATTCCTACGGCTTTTGGGGAAAACCTTCCTGCTGAGTCATCAAATTCAGCCTAGAGCCCATCAAGGAGATCAGGTGAATCATGCAGCTGACAGACGTCCTCACCTACTGCAGGTATGTTTGTTAAAAAATAACTTGAACGCAGATGGAGGGTTCGTAACTGCTGCTGACCTGCAGTATTTGCTACCCGCTAGCTCTTATTTAATGGTTTGGAACAGGAAGAAAAACACAATGAGGTGCAAACCTGATGGAAACCTCAGCTTGCTTTATATAAATGATAAATTAAGCAATAAACCTAAGCTATGGTAGCTGAATCTACCATTGCCACAAAGAATCCTCAATGGCCACCATCTTCTCTTTCTGATCAACACCAATTCTACATTAACATCAGATCTGATTTTTTGCTGAAATCTGATCATATTTTTGTTCAAACTACTAATTAAAAGCAACTGGAATCAGACCCCAACGCTGCTTCCTGCAGTGGAGTCAGGTCAAAGTTTACATTTAATTCCCATGTCTTTATTTATTTCAAACAGGCAAGAAAAAGAAAAAACTGACAAAAATAATAAGATAAAATGTCATTACAACTGACATGCAACTTTATTTCCTGCCTCTCATACACATTTACATAAAACCGTTAAAATCCTCCCACATTAAATGATGATCTTACATTTTCATCATTGAATGTACAATTATTTACATATTATTATCAATAATAGCGTTTTTGTTATTTGAGACATCCATCCTATACAACATAATATCCAATAAGCTCTTTTTTGTACAGTTTTTGAAGCTGGTTCATATTTGTACTTTGTTTGCGCTCATCATTTAATCTGTTCCATAAATCTACTCCACAGACAAAAACTCTTTTTGGTTGTTCTTATATATTATTATTATTATTATTATTATTATTATTATTATTATTATTATTTCCTTCTTTTCTTAAATAACGTCTCTCTATGACACCAAACAATTTTTGGAAAATTTTGTGGAAGCTGATGTTTTCTTACTTTGAATATAAATTGTACAATTTTGATTTTGAAAAATATTGGATTTGTATGTTCCTAACATGATAGTATTCTGATTCTTATGTTTGTTTTGTATATATTGCCCCAAACTTCCACACAATAACTCAAATACGGTACAATGAGAGTATTATATAAAATCTTACTCAGTTTTGGAGCCTGGAGGTTTAAGCTGGGTCAGTTTATAGTCTGACTGAGTCACAGAATAATGAATCCATAAATAGGTGCAGATCCAGTATTCCTTCTCTTAATCCTGCAGGTCGCAGCACGTTCAGGGAAACGATGAGTAAACAATAAATCTGTCTTACTGCACCGACCACACACTGAGCTCTTGTAAAACTGAAACACACATCTCATAATTTAACAGCGGTTTATTATAACAGAATGCAGCACCATAAAATACAAAGAAGAAGTCACTGGCCAGCAGGAGGCGCTGTGCCTCACAGCAATTCGGTTATACAAAGAAGATGCTCCAAACATTTCAACACATTATTCTTTCAAGGTTCTTCAAAGCAAAACAAAACCCTGATTTTCTAAAAGAAAACTAACATTTTCCACCTCGAAGGTCAATAATGTCCATTGTTTATTAATCTCACACGGCCACATGTGGTGTAAAATACCTGCAGATTTACACTTTTATAAGAACAAACTTAAAGACCAGAACTTTAACTGTTCTGGGTTTTGATTGGCTGTGGAGACAGAAGCCACGCCTTCAAGCTGAGTGACATCATCACACTAAACAGTTTGCGTCTCGTTCCTAAACTCACCAGGACTACATTTCCTGAATTTCACATTAATTCCCTCCGAAATTTAAGCCCCGCCTCTACACCAGGATGTGGGCGGGGCTTCACTCGTATGTGGGCGGAGCCTCCACCGGCTCCGGTGGCTCTGGATCAACGTAGTCCTGGTTGAAGATGACGGTGTCTGCTCCCTGTTTGAACCTGTGGACGGCCAGCAGAGACTGGAGCGCCTGCAGACACACAGAACGACACGGGGTCAGGCATGAACAACTCAGAGGAAACACGGAAAGGAAACATGTCAGAAAAACAGACAAACTGTTAAAAGGTCTGAAAATGTTAATAGCATGTCCGTAATTAGTAATGACCATTTGAGAAACAACACAAGACACAGCATGTTTTACTGTCACATGTTAACAGTTAGACATGTTAGCATGTTTTACTGTCAAGAAAACATGCTAACATGTCAGTAAAACATGTTAGCATATTTTACTCACTAAACATGTTATATAGCATGAGCATAACAAGACAGGGTGAGTACATACATGATGTTAACATGCTAGGACAGAAGAAAATGACTGAACATTAAAGAGGAGCAAAATTATGACCAAAACATCATAGCATGAACATGTAGCATGCCAACATGTCTGAGCATGCAGGAGGTGAAGGATGTTAACATGTTAGGAAGAACATTTAAAAAGGAGAAATTATGCAGGACATTAAAGGGGCAGTATTATGTATTTTACAGGCATTTTGTGCCATTTTACAGCAGTCAAGTAGCCATGTTACCTTCAGTTGTTCTAAAAATGTTGTATATATTAAATATGTCTTAAAAGAAATTTGGCTTTGTAATTTAACTCCTTAAAATTGGGCCTCTGTCTCTTTTAAAAAGTTCTGTTCTTTCTGAAACTCACTGACTTTTCTGTTAACTCTTCAACAACGTTTTTACCAGCGTTGCTCTGAGAAGTGACTCCTGTAAGGAGCTCGGCAGATGCACAGTTCTACCAGGTGTTTGCTAATTGCTCCTGGCTAGTCTGAAGGAGCTGATTAGGAGAAGGCTGCTCTGTGAGATGGAAGCTCTTGGAAACTGCAGCCCTGGGGAGGAGATGCGCATTAAAGGCGGGGCTAGGTCCAGCCAGGCGTTTTGCACAGCTAAATGGTTGCAATGGAGATGAAATGATTTATCAAACATACATCAAAGAATCAAGGCAACACTACAGATATATTTTTGATGAGGGAATAGCATTATAACATCATGTAAAGCTCAAAAATGTTTACATAATGCAGCTCCTTTCATGTCTCATAAAGAATTCATGAAGACCTGAAACACATCAGAAAAACATGAAGCAAATTAATAAGGTTAAAAGCAACACAGACACTGTTAGCATGTCACAGACAACATGTTACAGGCGTGGCTTACTCTCACAGCTGATCAGAACATGGCAGCACTTCCTGTTGGCCCCAGGAGGAAGGTCATGAGTGGAACCAGAAGCAGGGTTTATAATTTAGGTCATTACCTAAATTATAAACCCTGCTTCTGGTTCCACTACTACCAGCAACAAATACGACACAAGTGTTTTAACACAGGTGATGTATGTGACGCAATAACAATGACAGTACTAAAGGTGAAAAAAATATCAGAAAAATGAGGGGAACTGCTGCCATAGAGGTAAAGAGTTTAGAGTGAAAATAGTAAAAGATGATTTGAAATGAGAGGAACGTTTTAAAAAGGAGGACCAACCACTAGAAGTAGAGGAGAAAATTAGGGCTGAGCCATTAACATGTTAATTTTGATCAATTAATTACATAGATTTTAACTCGTTTTTACCTCAATTCATCACATTTTTCTTTTTTACATACCAAAGTCCACAGATCGAAACCTTTGTGTCATGTTTCCGGTCCGCCGGTAAATCTGACGCAGAAGCAACATCCACAAACAACAGAAATGGAAGATAAAACCGCTTCTCTTGGACAACTGTGGCTTAATTTTGCTTCAAAAATCGTTGCTAAACATGTAGTAGCATCACAGACGTTCTAGACATTTCTAAAGAAGCTCCATAAATGATCAGGAGTTCCTGAAACACTGGGAAGCTGAACTTTGCTCCAATCTAGTAGTTGAAGAACCTGAATAACAGATAAATATCTTTATTGTTGAGCTCATATGCCTATTTATTCAATCATTTATCAGAAATAATGGGTTTTGAATTTAAATTGTTGCTCATGTTGTCAAAATATATGGCTTTTGAATAAAATGCGGTTAATTGTGATTGACTAATTAATTAAAGGACCTCTAGAAGCTGGAGGTCCTGATTGCGCAGAGCAGCAGCAGGAGGAAGAACAAACTAAGGTAAAATGATGGTGAAACAGTGACACCTAGCGGTGGTTGGAAAATAAAACCTTCAAATGATTAACAGGTGTCCCAGACAGCAGGAAAAAGCTTCAACTGTTCAGCGGTTTAATCATTATTTCACAACACAACTTACATGACAGAATCATATCAGAAACATTTTACAGATGGTGGAGGTCTGAACCTGCTTCCAACATGAGTTGCCATGGTGACAGAGACAGGTTGATGAAAGCTGCGTAGTTCAAACCTCAGGTCTAAATACCTATTAACGTGCATTGTTTTAAAGGCCAGCAGGAGGCGACAGTCTGCAGTTAAACTCAGCATCCATTCAGAGTCCATGCCTCATCATTCTGTTACCACGGCTACAGTAAGGCACTGGGTGTGACAGAAATTTAAACCGACCAATCAGAGTTCAGACTGAGTTGAGGGAATGAACGGGGGAGGATGCTTGGCTCTGATTGGCTGAGAGAAAGAACGGCGTTGCTTTGTTTCAGGAGAGAGGAGGCGTGAAGAGTTTATTGTATTCTTCTTCGTACGAGACTCTCTTCAGACGCTCCAATGACATTAACGTGAGGCCTCCCTGCAGACACATGGAAGAACGACAAGAAACAAAACAAACAACACGGAACAGCAAAACACATGTAGCAAGAAGAGACAACATGGAGCAACGAGAAACGGATAAAAGAAACATACGACAACACAAAACAGCATGGAGGAACATGAAAACAAAACATAGCAACATAAAACAACACAGAACAGCAAGAAACAAAACAAGAAACGGCACAGAACAGCAAGAAACAGAACAAGAAACAACACAGAACAGCAAGAAACAGAACAAGAAACAACACAGAACAGCAAAAAACAGAACAAGAAACAACACAGAACAGCAAGAAACAGAACAAGAAACAACACAGAACAGCCAGAAACAAAACAAGAAACAACACAGAACAGCAAAAAACAGAACAAGAAACAGCATGAAGCAACGGGAAACATGGAACAAGAAACCGCATGGAAGAACGTGAAAACAAAACATAGCAACATAAAACAACACAGAACAGCAAGAAACAGAACAAGAAACAACACAGAACAGCAAGAAGAAACAACATGAAGCAACGAGAAACATGGAACAAGAAACATTATGGAAGAACGTGAGAACAAAGTATAGCAACATAAAACAACACAAAACAACAAGAAGCAACATGCAACAGTGAGAAACACAACATAACAAGAAACACGAAACAGCAAGAAGCATAAAAAAAGAAACATAGAACAAGGAACAGGGAACGACGTGAGAACAAAACAGCAACATAAAGCAACACGTAACACCAAGAAACACATAACCAGAAACATGGAACATAAAGTAACACAACAATATAAAGAGCCAATGACAGCAACACATGGAAGAGCAACACAGAATGGAGAAAAGTAACACAACAACAACATCAAGGAACATATCGACAGGACATCATCAGAAACATCAGACAAAAAGACCAGATAAAAGGCAACATGATAACAAACAGAAGAAAACAAGGAAAAAGGAGAAGAATCAGTTCAAACATTTGATCTAAATGATCAATTCAGGAAAGAAAACATGATTAAAGCTGAAGACTCAGAAGATCTTGCAGATACGCTGATGTTGATAATCACTAACACATTAATGAACGGACAGAACCACAGTAATGGATCGTAGTAGTTAGCTGGTACCAGCAGGGTGGTTTGGATGGAACTAGTATTACCACTATCTGGCCAGCAGGTGGCAGCAGACAGACTGTTCTGCTACGTACCCAGGTGAAGATGGAGAAGAAGCAGAAGATGATGGTCGCCCTGGCGGCGTCGGCGCCTTCGTTCAAAGGATTGTCTTCAGGATTGGAAAACTGCCACTGGTTGGCCAGGAAGCAGAAACCCACAAACCAGATGAGAGACCAGAAAGCTGTGGGAAAACACGCATGTTGCATTTATAAATGAACACAGAGACATTCAGGCTCTAAAACCGGCCAGGTGGAGTCTCACCCGACACCCCGATGTCCAACATGACGGCCTTCTTCCTGTCCTTCACCCCGCTTATCTGAGGGAAATAAACGTCCAGCGCCAGGAAACCGGTGCTGCAGAGGAAACCCAGGGTTCCCATGGCAATGGCGTAGTTACAGGCGTTCTGGTTGCGGTTGAAGATGCAGTACTCCTCCACCTCATCGGGACGGTTGACGTAACCTTCGTTGGCGACACATCCCAGGATCACGATGGAGAAGAGCTGCAAGCAGGGAGGAGGCGGTTAGCTCCGGTACCATTCCAGAACCAGAACTCCCAAATTAAGTGGATGACTTACCTCCTCAGGGTCTGCTGAGGAGGAATTTATTGCATTCAGGTGTAGAGGACAATGGCTGGGGATTGAAACCCCTGGTCTATGGTGGTCCTCATGGCAACAAGGCTAGAGAACCTTTTGTCGATTCTTCCTTAAAACTGCAGAATGTAACTTTTATAAAACAAATAATCTGTGAAAAGACCTCCTCGAACCACTATTGCCATCTGAAGAACTGCACCACTCCAGTCAGAAACAAACAATTAGAACAAGGAGGCGGGTCTTAGTGCTGCCAATCAATGCTGGTAAATGTACAAATGGCAGAGAAACAACTTAACTTTCTGTGTTATGGTGAACTAGCTGTAGCATAGCAAAGACCACGGGACAGAGTGAGAGTGATTGACAGCGCTAAGACCCTCCTCCTGGCTCTGATTGGTTGTTTCTGACTGACTGGTGTATTTCTGTAGTTAGTACTGGGAGCACTGGGAGAAGGGAGAGGAGCTCGATTATCTGTTTTATATTAAACTGTCACAGGATAATGACAATTTGAGCTATGTAAAAAAACATATTTTATTAAAAATTACATATCGCAGGTTTAACTGATAAACAAGCCTCCAGTCACTAGGTGGCAGCAGTGCTCAAATTAATCAACAGGCTGCCAGTTAAACCCAGTAGAAGAAGAAGGAACAGACGAAGGAGAGACTGGAAGCAGAGGCAAGTTATGCAAGTGATGGAGAATAAGAGCAAGACTAAACCTACGTTCACACAGCAGGTCTTGATTCTCTTTTTTATTAATGTGGTCATTCATTCTACTAATCAAATGCAACAGCAACCAGGCAATCAGGCCGAAGCAACCAACATTCACAGAAGAAGAATGTTAACGTCACACAGCAGCGCATTGCTTACGGATCCATTTTTATGGATCCATTTTAAAGTTTATTCAGCAGTGAGAGCTGACAGTATCTCCACAAAACCATAACAGGACAAAGGAAGATAAGAAAAAGAAACACAACTAACAGCAACCACCTTTAATGGAGCATCAGCTGCAGCTTCTGTAGAGAAGTCTGTCTGGATGTGGAGTCAGAGCTGAGAGTGGTGGGATTGTGATGTGATGCAATTCACTGACACACTTCATTTATAATTTCATAATTAAAATTTTTTTCAGCCATTGTTTACATCCATTCTGACTGGTGCAGAATTATGATGCTTGTCTCACATCAATGATGTAAAAGTTGGATTAAGTGCAACATGACTGTTCTGACTGCAGACACTTTGAAAACAATCGGATATGTTTTCAATTTAGTTCCACATATGGAAACGGCACAAATCTGATTTTTGGGGGGCTGAAAAGATTTGAATTGGGTAGCATTCGTCTGTGAAGATAGCCTAAGAAATACTACTTTTTAATACAAATATAAAGTCCTAATATTACAAGAATAAAGTCTTAACATTAGCAGAAAGACAACAGAGTGAGCTTCTTCTTCTCCTGTTATATTTCCAGACTCCTGCTGTGATCATGTGACCTCAGTCATGTTATCTCTAAATGTAGCCTCAGAGTCACATGACTCCATCTTTTCAACAAAATCAGATCATTCTTCATCAATATTCTGATTGGCAGTTTCCAACCCGAATCCTCCTCAAAGAACCAACTTATGCAAATATTCCAACATCCGATCAAAGTTCTGGTGTTTATCAGAACCGGTCTGGTCCATCGAAACAGAGAGTGAGACAACAAGCTTTTGTTCTAAAAGTCTTGTGCTGAGCCTCAGGAATGTTAAAGCTGGTCTCATGACTGAGTCACACTGACGCTGCGGGAAACTGAACAGAACCACAGAATGGACCTGCAGTCTGCTCTGCAGAACCGCAACAATCATCCAATCCTGCTGGTTCTGCAGAGGTAATTCACACAACCAGAACTGGTACCAAAACTAGCAAGATACAAGAGGAAACATGAAAAACATCTTATTATTATTAGTATATGATATATTGATATAAAAACAATTATAACATGTTAAAATTACTGCAAATATGGATGCATTTCACCATAAATATATGGATATAGAAAATATCAACTAAGAAGTAATTTTATTGAGTTAACATGAATAGTAATTTACTGGATGCTGCTGCTGCTGCAAGAGGGATGAGAGTAATAAGTTTATACTTCTACCTATTACTTTGAACATGTAAATATATTTTAGTGTTGTTCTCTTCTTCTTGTTTGCCTTTATTTTATTTGTGTATAACTCTGTGTTCTTTTATTACACTATATGTTCAGTAAACTCAACTCAACCATAAAAATATGTTTTTTCAATTTGTTAATCTAGGTTTTTAAATACATTTTTCTATAATTTCTAGACTCTTAAATATTTACATTTCACAAAAAGACATAATTTAAGTTATTTATCCATCCTGGTATTTTCCTGTTTTATTCCAATTAGCAGTGATTGTTTAATCTGGTACCAACAGATTATTAGGTGAATCAATCAGAAATCTTTCAGAATATGTCATTGTTACCTTTATATTACTTGAAAATGGTCTCAAAACAACATTATTAATGTTTATTACAATAAATTCTGGGACAATTTATCAACCAGCAAAATTAAAATTAGGTTCTCTATCTGAAAGAGATAAATAGTTGGTCTTAGAATCATTATGTCCGTCCGCCCGGCCGCCCGCTTCAGGAGCCATCATGCATTGCAATTGAACAATGATTAAGTTAAACATTTCTGATGTTTTGCAGTCCACACTTGTTTACAGATGACCAAAATCTTAGCTTTAGTTTGGACGATGAGTCAAACCGACCAATCAGAGCGTGACCTCCCATACCTGACCAATGAAATCCCGCCAGGACTAGCTGCTCAGTAAACTTGGGGACCAAACCAAACCATGGTGAGCCTCACCCAGCAGAGGATCCTGATGATGGTCTGAGGCTGCCTGATGAAGGTCAGGGGATCGAAGGCGCCGCCGGCCTTCCCCGCTCCGTAGGCCTGGAACCCGTCCATCCACGCCGCCTGCTGACCCCAGACCAGCTCACAGCGGTTCAACCTTCCTCCTAGAGTCTGTTCTGAGAGGCTGGTCCCAGTTCACTGCATCAGTTTGATCCAGTTTACCCAGTTGGTCAGGATTTAACTCCTAACTGGTGTTTGTGCTTTCTTCTTCCTCCTGTCTGCTGTTATAAACTGCTCAGTAATCTGCTCTAATCCTCCTCATCCTCCCTTCAGAGCTTTACTTCCCTCAGTACTGTCTGACAGGCTGAGGACTCCAACCAGCTCCACCAATCACACAGGAACATGCATCATGGGTTCAGGTTGTGGGTACAATCACCCAATCAGACTGAAGGAGGCAGTACTATTAAAAAAGATACATCAATGGTTGGGAAAATATTTTCTAATAGTGACAGAGATTTATCCCATCTAATATAACACATCAGAAATATGCATTTATTGTACCTTTAATGTGTTTATAGAGATATCAGAAAACAAGAGTGATGCTGTCTGATAAAACATTAGATCGTAATGCTTCAGTTTGGGCTGGCAGCATATTTTAAACACTGAGAGCGGAAAAAATGCAAATTGTGAATGCCTCAATTGTGTAAAGATTGAGGCATTCTTTAGATGTGAAATAAACCCAAAGTAATTTCTAATAAGCGGAGCAGAAGTGGAACTGCAGAAGAAATTACTTTAGGTTTATTTCAAATGTAATGGACAGAAAAAATGGAAAATAAAGGGGGAAAGGTAGGGAAAAAGTATAAAGGGAAAGGGGAGATAAAAGTAGAGGAGAGAAAGAAGAATATAAGTAATCGCCCTAAGAATCTGCTTCTACGCCTGCAGAAAGCGAAGAAAAAGTGACAAACCATGTAGGCATTTAAAACAATAACAATTACATCACTGAAAAGTACACAGTAATTGTTATTGTACTTTTCAATGTGTCCCTGAAAACACATGTGTATATCTGTGTTTGTGAAGTTTGTCCATAAGAATATCCAGTAGAGAATGTGAAGAGTCACCTGAGACGGCATGAAGGAGACTGAAGACATCAGAAGACGAACGTGAAACTGAGAAACTATTATGCAGATTTCCTCTCACCCGCGGATTATTTACAGCACCTCAGAGACATTATTAAAGTAGAAAACCTTTTTTTATAATGAATGAGCAAACCTGTTCTTAGCAGTTCTATTTAACAAATTGTTTTTCTTGTCTTGTCTGTTGGAAGAGTACCAACCAAACTAATATTTTTTCTTTCTTTCCAGTAAAAATATGTAGCCAGACCAAATCTCAGTCAGTGGGGAAGTTTCCAGTCTGACAGCTTCATAATGCCTTGGATGAACTCATTGACAAGAGTTTCTCTCCCTCTGGTGGCCAAAGTAAGAAATGCTGTTTTTTTGTTTTTTTTTGTAGTTTTCTCAATTGCTTTGGTGCATATTTCTGATAATTAAAATTCTTAAAAATGTTATTTAAAACAAAAACATTTAGTTAACAGTTCCTTGTTCATTCAAAAAAAAAGCTTTTTTTTTTCAACAAAATGACATTTCTCAGGGAAATTGAATAGTCATTCTCTATAAAACTTGAAGTCATTACAAATAAAAACAAGTTGTGAGAATCTGTCAATTTCATGCATTTATTTATTATCATTGCCTTAAAATGCAATTAAGAAATTAAGTCTTTAAAATTATAAAATGGATGCATGCAAAGTAAAATATGTTTATTATCTAAATGTTTCTGTATAAACAGTATCTGAGTGTTTAGTTTGTGACTAACATGTTTAATTTGGACTAATTAATGTTGGATATTAGCGCTAGCACACTATAAATAAATGTAAGATAGAACATATCGGCCTTTATTTTGTGTTGTGACTGAAGAAGAAAGTGAGAGAGGGAAATTAAAACACCAAAAGAGACTCATATGATGAGTGGCCATGGAAACGAAGTGCGAACCTGCAATCTGAGAGCGAAGGCTTCTGATAGGAGGATCTCTGAGCTCGATTATTTAGGGCTGATCGTTTAAAGCAACAGTGAAACATTTTGTAAGACATTGAGCTTCAGGCGAAGACGTGTTACTCAGTCATGTGACTCTCCTCAGCCAGTTGCTGCTCTCCATCATCTTCACCACCACCATCATCATCATCATCATCATCATCAGTGGGGGGTCTGGTGCGTCTGAAGAAGCCCAGCTACACACACACACACACACACACACACACACAGATGGAGGAAACTTTAATAATACGGAGAGGTGTGAACTCATCATGTAGAGAACAACTTAAAACCAATAGTGTGAGCTTCAACTCCATGAAGTTCTGCACCAAAACCTTCAGGCTGAACAGAAGGTCAAAGGTCAGAGCAACAGCTATTACAGAGATTAAACCAAAACGTCACTGATTCAACCAGAAACTAAATTCATTAATTAAACCTAAAAAGGGAACTGACTGACTGACTGACTGACTGACTGACTGACTGACTGACTGACTGATTGATTGATTGATTGATTGATTGATTGATTGATTGATTGATTGATACCTTCCAGAAGATGAAGCAGAGCAGGCAGAGGAGGAGGAGTCCAGAGATGATTGACAAGATGATGTAGCCAATTGGAACGGGTTTCTCCCCATCAGGAAGACGCCACACCACACTGAGCTGAGCCTACACACACACACACACACCCACACACACACACTTCTGGGTTCTGCTGGGTAGTATTTATTGATTTAATGGTTATTGATTACCTGTGTGTGTCCACTCGTAAGCAGCAGTGGCTGAACCTTTGATGGTGCGCTGATGACATCATAAGAGGCAGAAGAAACGAGGTCATAGTTCAGGTAGGACGTCTGAAGGACAAAACACAAAATGACAACAGAACCCTCACCTGCATGCGTGTGTGTGCGTGTGTGTTCAGACATACCTGTGTGAGTGTGTGCAAATTAAGCCGAGCTGAGATTTTTACCACGGCGCTAAAGCCCCGCCCCAAATCCATGACATCACACTCAAACCGGACACACCCTGTCTCACTGCTGCTGCAGTTCTGAAACAAACGTAACTCAGCCTCAGATCAGAGAAACACACACCTGTAATATTTCTCAGTAACCTCAGGTGTGCAGAGGAAGGAGTTATCACAGATTAGTGACTTTCATAAAGCAACCATTAAGGAATAAAACTGTTTTTACCACATGGACAGTTTGTCCAAGTGAGTTTGTCTCCTCCTGCTGGATGGGCTGAGAAACTACAGCAAGACTGGAGTTATCTATGAGCTGTAGACAGATGAGAGTAAGACAGGTGAGCTATAGACAGGTGAGGGTTAAGTTCCATTAATAAAAAGAAACCTGACGTTGTTTTACCTCTAAAGGCATCACTTCTGATGTGTTCAGTGTCCGACAACTCAAGGACTCTTCTGACGGAGTGGACATGACGTAAAGCAGGAAGTGATGTCGCCAGGTAGAAGGGACGTCCACAGTCAGTCGGGCGTTGACAGAACTGGGACCCTGATTCCTAATCTACAAACCGGAATCATAAATAACATTAATGTCAGTTGATGAACTGCATGTTGGCCTTCACCAGCTGGTAACTGGAGGTTCAGATCCACCAGAACCTGAACTTCCAGTCCACAGCAGCAAACCAGCAGAGCTCCTAGTGCTCTACCTCATGTTCAGGTGCAGCCTGTCCTAATGCCTCCAAAGATAAGTCAAAGCAACATCAAGCAGTGGGTTCTCAACAAGATATGACAGAAATGTTCACCTGAAGTCTACCTACCCAGGAGTGATTCTCTGAACCGGATAACCTCCCACCAAATCAGTTTAATGAGCTGGGTCTAATGCTGGTCTTGTTTCTCCCAGGTCCTGCTAATATACCTCATTACCCAATGTTAACCTCACCTCATACACGTGCTCCATCAGTGGCCCGACTTCCTCCAGACTTCCAGGGTTACCTACAGTCTGCCAGTCCGGGTGGGGCAAGAGGACGTCTGGAGGGACAGATCCCCTGCAGAGACACCAAAACCTTACAACAGTCAATCTGTATATCAGGTCTTAAATCCAGAAAAGTGTTGAGTTATACCCTCTGATCTCCAGCGTGGCCTCGGCCTTCACCTGAACCTTCACTGTCACATGGTTACTGCTGGAGTTCACAGAGTTCTTACTGGTACGGAAAGGTGGACAGAGAGTAAGACAAAGGGATATGAGCTTTCAGCAGTAAACCCAGGATACCAGGCAGAGTTTGTACCTTCGTATTCTTAGGCTGAAGGTGATGTGACTGTCCACCTCCTCCAGGTTGCCGACGCTGAAGAGGAGACCAGTCTGGACCTGCAGGTAAAGGAGCCGTAATCACTAAAGGATTGTTCTACACTTACGATTTCCTTATATAGGGCTTGGTTTGACTCCAATCCCAGTTGACTGAAGATTAGACTCTGCTTAGCATCATGAGTGCTACAGTGCTTACAGCAGGGGTTAGCAACTCCAAACCTCCAGGTCTGAAGTTCTGCATCTTTTAGATGTTTTCCTGCTTAACCACATTTGGAAGATAATTTTATGATTTGAGTCAGATGTTTGAAACTTTGCAACCTTTAGGATGAAACTGACCCACCTCTGCTTTAGAGGAATTGGAGATTCACTCACTTTCTGTCTGTGTTTCATTGGGTTCCCGAGGTCACAGGTGACAACAGTTGTCTGGTTTTCTTTCCTTTGAACACACACCAGTCGGTTTTCGCCCTGCAAAGTAAAAACCGACAGGACTGTTCTTATTGCCTGTTTAAGCAGTTCATTTTTATCAGCGTGTGAGACCATCTCACCTGACAGCTCTGGAAGTGTGTGTGTTCAGGGAGTTGGACCACCAGCTCGGTCTCATACGCACCCTCGCCATCGTTTGTAGCCGACACCAACAACAACAGGGACTGGTCGTCTCCAATCAACACGCTGTCTGATACACTAACATCACACACCATGAGACACACACAGAACAATATGTCAGCATTTCAGTTCTTTAACCACTATGCAAAAATTGGTCATTTAAATCAGGGATGCATTTATGTGCTGATGATATAGTTATCTCTGCAGCTGTTCCGTCTTTATGTCTCAGTATTTTGCTGGCTTTCTTCCAGTTACTGAAATTCTTAGTGGATTTCCTCATCAATGTCATCATGTTGACTCACGGTTTAACGCTCAGCTTCAGGTCAGGAATGCAAATGTTATCATCTCCGCAGTCCAGAATCAAACGGCTCTATAAGACACACAGACACTCTGTGGTTATCCTTATGGTCACTGAAACTCTGGTCCTGGGTTCAGTTCCTCCTCTGGCAGGAAGTAGGCTGGCTCACCTGGACTGTTGAGTGTGTCTGACCATGCAGCAGTGCATTCTGGGTAGAGATGAGGAGGCTGATCTCAGCAGTGATAAAGATCGGACTCAGTTTATCCCGAACTTCCTCTTCAGACTAAACGCACAAACAGAACAGTGTAAAGCCACATTACTATCAAACCTCAACCATGTCTCCACGATGTGACAATTCAAAGAGCTCAGGTCTCTAAAACATTAATCCCACCTGCAGCAGATACAGGTGTGACTGTGCTTGCATAATTAGTTTGTCCACTCACCCTCAGGTATGCAGTGTGATTGGTACAGGCCAAGCCCACCTGCCTCTCTACAACCAGCTCCATTGACGTCTGAGGCTGATTGTTTGACAGCAGCAGAGTTCTTCGTGCCATTGGCTGCTTCATCGTGTCCAGGTGTAGCTCCACCCTTAGAGCTGCCAGCACCAGCCAGCAGACAAACACAATTAAATTACTGATATTAACATTTTCTGAAATACCCCTAAAGACACCTTTACCTGTCTGCTGAGGGATTCTGTGACCAGAGACATGGACGCACATTTGGACAGCAAAACTGAGGAGATACACCAACAGAAATGCAGATAGATTTATCAGCTCTTTCTTCTCTGCAAAAATAGAATAATGTCCTGACGTTTAATGATATGCAGATGACATATGACTTTATATTGAAGCTCATTCTAACATCTTTAACACTCAGATACCAAAAAATCTCTGCACAAAAAGTATTTTAGATACTTATATATATATACTCATATAGCATCTTTATACAGGAATAAACCTCCCATCACCTGCTCCAGGGAAGTTGAGTTTACATTTTTGTTTCAGAGAAGTTTCATCTTTATTAGCACTGGTTAGAGTGTAGAAATGCTTCACTTTGTGAACACGCTGACATATAGTCAATTAAGGGAACATAAAAAGAGACTGATCTTTAGACAATAACTCCTCATCCGATATTCAGAGAATCTAACCATTGATAGAACTGGTGCTTTAAGTAATAGAACTGGTTTCCAGAAGATTCTTGAGGTGGTTTATCAGTTTCTTGAGCCACAAGAGTTTGAAATTTACCTACATCTACATTGGATGGAGATCTCTGAGCTAGATAAGTCATAACATATCTATTCAGTTGGCAATTCATGTGGCTTGTTCTGAACCAAGACTCTTGTCTCATTAGATTAAACCAAGTCTAAACAGGAAACAGAACTGGGTAAGGAGAAGATATTTAAAAACCTTACACTGGCAATGGTCAAACCAATCAGAAACTAACTGCTTGGATTGTACTGAACTGTCATGGTTTAAAATTGACTGAGCAAAATTATACCAAGTACAATTTCCCCTCAAACTTGAGCAGGAACAACTGGCTATAGAAAGATCGACTTTAGATAAACTGAGTGAAGTTTGTTGTTCTTGGTTTAAAAATCCAAGTCAATGAAAACTCTTGAAAAGTTGCTTAATTACCATGAAACTGGTGTGTTTTTGTGATGACACAGTTTAACATCTGGATTCAGAAAGTCTGGTAGCAGTGAGACAGAAACTCTGGACCGGATCACAGCCTGAGACCTGAACACACAAACCCAAAGGTCACTGGAGTGAAGTAGCAACACTGAAGGCTGTTTTCCTTATGGTGAAGGAGACGACACAAGAGCCTTATCAGCCAATCAACATTGGACTATTGATAACGGCTTTGTTAAATAACCTTACTCAATGTTAACTGTTTAAAACATGAAGTTCTTTTGTAAAAAATGTAAACTGTGGAGAATCACCTGTAGAGAAAGGCTTGGTCTGCACCCCACGCTCCAACCAGCAGATCTACAAACACACAAGCAGCAGCTGATTATTGATCAGTAATTATTAAACAATAAGTCGGAGCTCCTGAACATACCTGGGTATCCGTTCCCATCGAGATCCACACCGGATCTGAGAGAAAATCCAAACACTGACCTGCTGCTAAGTAATGGGCTGTTAATAATTTGTGAGGGCGTAGCTGAAAGGCCGTTGCTGTTGCCCAGGTAAATAAACACCTGCCCAGCACCTCCATCTGACCATGGAGCCCCAACAGCAACATCTGTACACACAGGGGTAGTACTGGATTAGAACCCTGAAGCTCGAAGGTTTATGATGTTGAAAAACTGGATACTTGGTTACCTTGGTAACCATCCATGTCCAGGTCACCCAGCACAGAGAGGGCGGAGCCAAACCGGCCATAGATCGACTGACCGATCAGTGATTGGTCAGGCTGTGAGGAGAAGGAGGACTTTTTCTTCTGCAGGTATAAAAGGACCTGAACAGAGAAACATTCAGATCGATGGTTTATCCTGAAACAAGCAAAGAAATTCACCTAAAACTCAGCATGTCTGTTGATAAGGTCAAGAATAACAAATGCATTGTTTTGGAGATTTTCCAAGCACATCCCACTGGAAAGGGACTATGGGTTAGACCAGGGGTCCCCAATGTCGGTCCTCGAGGGCACGCATCCTGCATGTTTTAGTTCTCCCCTGGTCGTACCAACAACCTTTTCAGCATGTCAGTGTTCTTCTTAGGCCTCTAATGAGCCATCATTTGATCCAGGTGTGTTAAACCAGGGAGAGAACTAAAACATGCAGGATGCGTGCCCTCGAGGACCGACGTTGGGGACCCTTGGGTTAGACCAAGAGGTTTCTGGAGAGACTACATGAGAATACCTTGTGATACTCCAGAATGATTTGGAGAGTATCATTACCCTGGATGGATGGATGGCCAAAGGACATAACAAAGGATTTTTGTTCAAACCAGTCAATACAAATGAGGTCGAAGACTATTGCCTGTGAAGCATTTTGAAATAAAACAGCAAAGACACAGAAAAGCTGACAAACAGACAGAAACATGAGACTTAAGGAAAACTTGGAGTCAGTGTTCAGACCTGCCCTCTCTCCTGCAGCTGCCCCATCACTCTGTCCATGAAGAGAGGAGCTCCGATCAGCACGTCGTCCAGACTGCACCAAAAACCAATAACACAACCAAAGTCACACCAGAAAATAGATCCAGCCTCCATCTTTTCAGAAAAACAGTAAATCTACCAGATGTGTTTCTTCTCACCCATCACTGTTGATGTCCGCCACGGCGACGCTGTGACCAAAGTAGGACGCCACCTATAGGAAACGGAGACATCTTAGCTCCAGTTCATTAGCATCCAAACAGTTTGAGTTTTCACCTGAGTCCCCGGGAAGCTGTGGTGAACTCTCAGAGAGCCGGCCATCCTGCCATCATAGATCTTCACCTGGTAGAGCAGACCAACATTAGAGTCTCACTGAGCATCGCCTTCATCAGAGTCACAGACTCAGTTCATTACAACCCAAACAACACAGGAAAAACTTACTGTTCCTGCCGTGTTCCTGTCATTTGGAACCCCGACCACATAATCTGGTGAACACAAACAAAAAGGTTAGGAAAGGAAAAATCTCACTAGATTAGATTAGAGTTACTTACCTGTTGTGGAGTCTCCAGTCAACAAACCACTGGCCACTGAGTAACCTGACAAACAGACATATAGAAATGAATTACATTTCATCTGCTTGTATAAAACTACTACAATATGTGCTGCACAGCAGAACAGGAAAAACTTTTTAGCTTTTCTCATGTGACTTTACGCTTCAGCTGCAGATATTTCTTTGTGCAGTTCTAAAGATTATCTAGAAAATACTGTTCTAGTTTGGAAACACTGGTCTCTTTCTGCTTTTTAAAAGTAGGAGACTTGCGTCATCCCTAGCCCTTCAAAATAAAAGCTGATCAGCACATGAAATACAGTATTTTAGGCTTTTAATGATACTTTTGTGAACTTTTTGACAGTTCATAAAAAATCTTACATCCCTTTACAAAAAAGTCTATTTAAATACCAAAGCTAAACCAATGAAAGATATGTACCTTTCAGAATAAAAGCCCTTTTTCAATGGATTTCAGCATAATGTGTCACTCACCTCGGTAAAGGTCGTAACCTCCTTGCTCATTTGACTGGTGGATTCCAGTCACATACTGGATGGGTTCACCTCTCCTTGTACTGTTGATGATGTCACTGACGCCCACTGTGATCACCTGACCTGAAATCAGCAGTGAGTGTTAAACCTTATAGAAAATGATTCCACTTAAAGGCGTCAGTCTGACTGCTGGATTTCTGCACCCTGTTTCATGTTCACTCACATCCAGCTGATTAAAATAACTGGTTGTTGCTGTTAAACTGGTCTTCTTGAGGCTATACTGCTGGATTAACTGCAGATATTTAATTATCTTTAGTCACAATATTCAGCCTGAACAGGGCATTTTCCCCAATGCCATTTGTAAACTGGTGTAGTTACAGTCAACAGCCAGCAGAGGTCTCCCTCACCCTGGAAGTAGAAGCTTCCTGGAGCTCCAAGCACCAACCGACCATCCTAAACAGAGGGCTAAAGTTAGCATCATCAGTCCTGTTTAAAGGTTTAGATTCAGCCTCCGGTTCTTTATAGTTTCATTCTTAGAAAGCAACATTTTAAAGTTACTCCAAGACACAATTCTCTAAAATTCCTTGGGAAATTTAGAGAATTGAGGATAAAACAGTTTCAGACTCAAAAAGTTCTGTCCAGTTGATGAACAGCAGAGAGTAGATGAGAGAAAAGAAAAACCTACAGAAATCCTTAAAATCTTATGAAACTTTAACTAAGATTAAGAAACCAAACGTTGTACTCAACTAAAAGCGCCACGAGTGCAACATATTTTTACTCAACTAAACGTAAAAAGTATTTAGTAAAAAGTCTACTCGAGTAACTAATTAAATTAACAGTCATTTTATATTTTAAAATTACATAATCAAAATATAAAGTAAAGTGGAAATTTTGGTATTTTAAGGACAAAAATGACAATAATTGATAAAAGTAACAAAAAATAACAAAATCAGGCAGAGAAAATGTTTCCAAATCACTTTCAATAAAAAAATGTATGAAACTTTAACAAAAACTGCAGGTGTGTGTCTGTATCAGGTGAATTTTTGCTTAAAACGTCGGTAGAAAATCCAGAATTTGTACTCAAGTAAGAGTAGAGATACTTCATAATAAAATTAGGAAAGTAAAAGTAAAAAGTGCAGCATAGTAAAAATAAAAAAAATAAAAAATAATATATATATATTTTTTTGAAAGTTACTCAAGTAACTAGTAAATGTAACTAGTTACTACACAACTCTGATGAACGTCTGAATCCCAGAAAGGAAACCGGAAGACCACGTCACCTTGGTGATGTCAGCGCTGAAGCCAACCTCGCAGTAGCGCTGATCGTTTCCTAGACAACAAAAGACAGTTTCAGCCTTTGAGGCGGTTTAAGGTTCTCCTTCCAGACGTCCGTGTGTCTTACTGTTGCTCCTCTGCGTGTAGTCGTCCTCCATCAAGGCTCCTCTGCAGGGAGAGAAAGGTGTGGCGCTCCTGGTCATTTGGTCCAATAGGAGACAATTTCCTACAGGTGTTTTCCCTGATTCTGCCTCTATCTGGTTGACATTCCAGTGAAAGAGTGGCGCACACGCCTGGAGGTGGAGAAACACACAGGAAGTCTTTATTTCTGTTCAAAACATCACAAATCACAAGTCCTGCTGAGACGAAGGTGCCAGTCATGTTCTAGTGCAGGGTTTTTCAAAGTGAGGCCACCAGAGGGCGCTAGGGGTCCTTAGATGAGAAAAAAAAAATGCAATTTTAAAGATATTATTTAAAAAGTTTCCAGAGGTAATCATCAGAATCTTCTTTTTTGCTGACAAGCGAGCACAGAAATTTAACACCAATATTGTTAAATTTGGCTGATGATGGGAAGGGGCTGGTTGACCTTTAGACCTTTAAACGTTCATTAATATCTTCGAGGAGAAAGCAGCACAAAAACTGTTTTTGCTGCATAATCGTAGTCAAGTTGTTGACTCCAGTTTTGTCTGATTTGAAGAAAGTGAGGGTCTGGTTGACCTTTTATGTTCTCTTGAAATATCTATTAATATCTTTAAAATGACGGCAGCACAAATGAAAATGTTTGTTCCACAAACATTTGACACCAATTCTGTTAGAAATTGGTAATTGTAAAATTTTAACTGGTAATATATTCAACATCACATTAATAACGTCATAATTCATTATCTGACGAATAAATTCCACTAAAGACCTCATTGCTAACTAAAATTAGAAGCTAAATTAAAGTAATTATTACTGAAATGTAAATAAAAGTGTGGAAAACAAATAGAAAATTAAATGTTTCTTGAACATATTTTGTCGTTTTGTCTGTCAGGGGTTAAAGCCGTTTGGAAAAGTTTTTAACCCAGTGTTCCCTCACCAGCAGGTGTGTGCTGCCGACTGAGCGAACAGAAGCTCCAAACCATTGCCCGCTCTTAAAGGACTGAAACCTGAGACCTGAGAGGATGTGTTCCTCATCACCTGAGGGCAACAGGAGAGAGAGACAGGTAACATCATAACATCAGAGGTAAAAATCAGACAGGTCATTTCTGGTCCAAGCATTCAGAATTTCCTAAAGACATTCTGGGCAGAACAAATCATAAACTCACCTGTCAGGTCAAAATCGATGATGTCACAGGCTCCCTCAGGTGACCAGGTGCACAGAAACACGCCCCCTCCCTCTGTCACGCCAGGCTGGCTGGTGTTGGCTTTGGGAGCTCCAATCACAACCAAGAACCTGCAGAACCAAAACATCTGAGCTCCTTCCAGCCTGACCTTACTGCGGTTTGCACATCTGAATCTTCTCTGTTCGTCTCATTCACCCTCCAAACCCAAACATCTGGTACTATCACAGTAACACCCAGAGCTAACGCGCTAATAGCGGAGCTAATTCTCCAGTTAGCACTTTATCGTTTTTGCTAAAGTTGAAAACATTTAGCGCACTTAGCTTCAACTAAATTAATATTTCTGAACAAATTCTAAAGCGCTAATTTACTTGGTTGTTTTGTAAACATTCAGCTGAATAAAGTTCAAAATCTGTGTTGAAGGTTTGGGTATTGAATGTTCAAGTAGTTAGCCGTTTATATTCATGCTCTTCATGATGAGGTGCAGCTAATTATGATTTTTTTCTGTACCCAGAATCCATTGCTAGACCATTTGAAATCTACTCTTGTCCTTCATGCTTTCTGACCAAAGCCCTCCTGTGGTCAATTAGGCAAAATCAGCAACAGAGGTTGTGTCCTGCAAACAGGTTTGGTAAAACATATCCAGTTTGGTTCATTAAAAACTAGAGACTCACATACAAAAACCCACATGGATTAAAAATGTTAAATGTGGAATATATCACAAATTGGCAATAAAGCCGAATTTGACTTTCCAAACTCCAATATCAACAACAAGAAGAAAGTGTTTTCATCTGGATGTATTAAGTGTTTCTAATTTGGACTCTAGTCATTTTTCACATCACAGCAAAGCCTCTAGATGGCGCCATAATTACCAAATAAGTCCATTGATATGAGACACTGAAGAAACGGAAGTATGAAGATAAATTGGGGACATAAAGTTTGTACAAAAGAAAAAGATAAAACTGATGAAAAAAATGTATTTATTTTTTTAGTTTAAATTTTTTTCTTCTTTTGGACAAACATTGTAGCACCAATTTAGAAGTCTTGTTTGCGGTTTGCTTCAAGCCATGTAAGAAACACAGCAAACATGTAGAAGAATGTGATCTGCTGAGATTAGACCAACGCTAATCTGAGCAGATTAGTGTAAAAACTTAGAAGATAAAGTCAACTAAGCACAGGACAATCCTGGAGAAAACCGGTGAGAAGCTGCAGATGACTGGGATTGAGGTCACCTTCTTACAATGTGCTCCAGATCAAAATATATCAAGTGTTATAGTGGCCTAGTTAAAGTCCAAAACTAAATAAAACCGAGAATCCGTGGCAACACTAAAAAATGAGTTTTTAGTGAAGTATTTTGTTGCAAGAACAGAAATGGGGAGAAGATAGCCAGTGGAGACAAACCTCAGAAGATCTTAAGTGAAAAAGGCTGACAATGATTGTTCCAGGTGTTGTAACTCACCTGATGACGATTTTATTCTTCGTTTCAGGTAAACAGATCAGATGACGTGAAGAACTTACGTGTTGTTGAAGGAGTGGAAGTCGATGGAGAATCCAAACAAACTTCCTGCTGGTCCACTGAATGTCACTGGTTTTTCCAGCAGGTTCAGACACACACTCGCCGTGACACACAGCAGCACACACACACACCTGAACACACACATCTCACCTGTCTGGAGACTGAGCCAGAGATGCTTCAACACGCCTTTATAACTCCAGTCTGTCTGTGTGTGTGGGGTGTGTGTATGTGTGTGTGTGTGTGTGTGTGTCCTGACAGATGACTGGCAGCTGGCGGTGTGTGTTTAACGCTCTGAGCTGCTGTTTCCTGCTGATAGAAAATAAAACTAGAAGCTGGCTTATCTGCTGAGTTTAGTTTTCTGTGGGTGGTAAGTTCAGGAACATCCCGGAAAGTAAAACGTTCACGGTTGATCTTTTATACTCCCTAAGGACTCGTTAATAATCCATTTTATTTCTCAGCCTGTTTTTTGTCTTTTTTGTCTGTTTAAGCAACAGATTTCCCTGTATTATGAACAAGTGGAATAATTTAAAAACCAACAACGGTAAAAATGTAAACAAAAATTGGGTGCTCAGGATTAAATTTATTAAAGATTTTATCCACACAGGTTCAAATTTATACATACAAGCTCAAATAGAAGCATACATGTCCACTAATATTTGATTAAATGTAGCACCTGCTACTTGCAACAACAAGCTTCTGGATATTTGACAGATCTTTTTATTAGGACACACACCTGACACATAATATATTTTGTGCATAATAATATGCATATTTTGCAAAATATGCATAGTTGTATAAAATGCTGAAAACATTATAATAAAAATAAAACTAGAAATCATAAAGTTCTGGACTGAATGGTTGCTGCTTCTTTAAGAACCAGCTGGAGTTGGATTGATGCCCTAATATGTGAGGTAAAGAGGTTTAAAAATATCTTTTAGCATCATTAAATGAGAATAAATTTTGATTTATTCTCTGAATCCAGGGATTAGGGAGAACAAATCCCATCATGATGGCGACGATGAAGAGGACGATCTGTTGCTTCTTCTCTGCTCAGGTGCGTTACGGAAGCTGTGTCAGCGCCCCCTGCTGCTGTTTGTCTGTCAGCACGTACAGCTGTTTTAGCTCCGCCCACCAATCTCCAGGGCAACGCCAGCGCGGCCGCAGCAGCAGGTCGTTGAGGAGGGCGGCCACACACGCCCCGAGAATAGGCCCCGCCCAGAACACCTGCGGTGAAAGCGACCAATCAGGAATAAGTTAGTGCGTTTGTGTTAAGGATGCAAACAATTAAAATTACAATTAACTGTTGATTAATTCTTTATTGCACATGTGTGAAACTGAAGGTCAGGGGTCAAATCTGTCCTGCTGTAGCTTTTATAATGTTAAAGGTAGATGGGCGGCCATCTTGTTACAACTGAGGTTTTTAAGAAAATAGTGGCTCAATTAATCCTTAGTTGATTAATCAGATCAACTTTGACTCATTAATTGATCACTTGCACTTGTGTGTGTGTGGGGTTGTGCATGTGTGTGTGTATAGGCTGACCCAGTGGTTCCTGAAGTCGAGTGTGACAGCGGCAGGACCAAAGGAGCGCGCTGGGTTCATCCCACATCCTGTGGCGCCAACCTGAAGAGGAAACAGAAGCTGATTGGCTGATTTTCTGCTTAAGGGGCCAGCGGACAGGTGGGCGGGACTTACAGCCACCAGGTGACCCAGACTGACAGTCAGACCGACCAGCAGAGGCGTGGCCACCTCAGGCAGAGGGAGCTCTGTGGTTACCATGACGACCAGGACCAGCTGCAGCGTGATGAGCGTTTCCACGGTGACGGCCTGGTGCAGCCGGACGCCGGAGGACACCTGGGCGCATACAGGGCGAGTCAGAGACGATCATGCTCTCTGATTGGCTGTCGGAGGAACACTCACCTGGTTCACAGCAGGCGCCACATCTCCCATCAGCCCCAGCAGCAGGGCAGCAGAGGCCACGCCCCCCAGCAGCTGGCCAATCACGTACAGCGCTGCCCTCCACAGGCGGAGCCTGAGGGTCAGCGCCATCGCTATGGAAACCGCAGGGTTCAAGTGAACTGCTCCACCCACAGACATCGCTGCCATGGCAACGGATAGACCAAAGACCAACACAACCTGCAGGGGACACGCCACGAACCCAGAGGGTGGAGGACCCTCAGGGGGACGGCTGTGATTGGTTGAATCTGTCGACCTCAGGTCAGCCTTTATCAGAACAGCTGATAGGCTGGCAGACAGGAAGAGGGCGGTGCCTACAAACTCCAGCAGGAAGTGATGCAGGCAGGACTGGGAGAGGACGTCCCGCAGGACGAGACGGAGACAACGAGAGACAAACATCACAGCGGCTGGACCAGCTGATCACAATCATCTGTGGGGAGAAACCGGAACAGGTAAGAACAAAACAGGTGAGATCCAGGTGGGCTGGGAGTCTACTGAGACAGGGCTGTGTTCACACCAGACCTGCTTAATCTGGTTTAATCAAACTCTGGTCCGTTTGAGAAAGGCCGGTTCGGTTGGAGAGGTGTGAATGCATAATTAAAACTAACTCTGGTCCGCCTAAAGACCTTGGTCCCGGTCCGGTTGCAGTGAACTCTGGTGCAGTTTGAATGCACATGTGAACGGCAAGCGGACCGGAGAACGGCAAGCGGACCGGAGAACGGCAAGCGGACCGGAGAACGGCAAGCGGACCGGAGAACGCTTGGAGTTCTCCGGTCCGCAGGAAGTGGACTACAACGCATTGATGTCATTTCATGAAGAAGGAAGTTGTGTTCATTGTCTTCTTCCAGGGATTTCTGTGTCCTTTCCTTCAGTGGTTCTTGGTGAAGCGCCACCACAGGCAAGAAGGGGAACTTTTTTCTTAGCAGCTGCTGAAGATGTAACAAATGTTGCAATTTTGATCCCCAATTGAACCGAATTTACTGCACTAGGTGTAAAAATTCCCTAGTATAATTGATCCAGGTAAATAGATCAGATTTAGAGCTCCTTACTTTATCAAAATCTCAAACACCTTGAACTCCTGATGGTTCAGGACTTACCTGTCGGCGTCAGAGAGGTGGATCCCAGGTGTGCTGCTGCAGGTTAACGACGTCTCCTACATCTGTGAGTCTCTGTCTTTTATAAAGTTAATGTGGGTGGCGTTGGCTCAGGTGTGGGCGGAGTCATCACACAGGTAACTTGTTGTTCCTGGATACGTCTCACCTGTCAGGAGAAAAAAAAAATCCATTTGTTGAAACATCTTCACTGTAGATAAAATGGACATTTGTTTTCAGGTGGATCTGACTCTAACTTCAACTTTCACCCTCAGAAACCTGAGAAAAATCCCTAAATGACTGTAGAGAAGGGAAGCTGCAACCCAGATAATAGAATAAATAGCAACAACAAAAATAAAATAACAAACAGAAAACTGAAAAACAATAAAAATAAAATGAAATTTTCAATTTCAATCAGATTCACTTACAGAGGTGATTGGGACAGCTTCCACTGCAAAAACAAAATCTTACCAAGGATTTTTCTTTAGTTTTTAGTGAAAGTATCTTAGTAGACTTGACATTAAGCAAAAAATAACTTATAAATAAGATATTGGAGCTTGTTTTAAGACAGTAATTACTTAATGTTGATGAAAAATAACTTAGAACATGAGAAAATGTTATAAGTACTTTTACAAGAATCAATATTAAGGAATTACTGACTTAACAAGTATCTTTAAATAACTTATTTTTTTGTCTAGTTTCGAGCATAGATGTCTTGTTACACTTGAAATAAGACAAAACTAACTTAAAAGTAACTTTTCAACAAGAGACTGAAGTTTGTTGTAAGTCAGTAATTTTTTAAATTGATGAAAAATTATTAGTTCTAGTGGCAGATTATTCCACTGGTAAAAATTCATGCTGTAAGTGAGATGATCTGCCAGTAATGTTTCATCAATATTAAACAATTGTTGACTTAAAATGAGCTCCTACATCTTGATGAAAAGTTACTTGTAAGTTAGTTTGGTCTTATTTAAGATATTTGCACTAATCTAGACAGAAAATACTTGGTAAGATTTTGTGTTTTTGCAGTGCTTTTCTATTAACCTGCTAAAAAGAAAGGAAGAAATCCTCACAGTTCAGAAAAACAACTGCGTCTGTAGCAGCATGACTACAGAGACAGCTCCGGATAACCTCAGCCTGTCTAACTTTAAGGAAAGTGTAAAAACTGGACAGGATGTCAGCAAGCAGGACAGAGCTGCTGGTTCTCTGAGGATCAGGTCTGCGGTTTGTCCCGGATTCTTGAATGAAAGGCTTTTTCTGTGTCCTCGTGTCTGGAGACGAGCCGATGAGCTGCAGGATGTTTCAGCGGGAAAACCCGACTCAAGCAGATTCAGAACAGAGCAGAGGCTTGTTTCACACACACAGAGGAGCTTTAAGCTGCTCAGATACCTGAGAGGTGTGTGAGGCATCCAGCCGTGCGACTGGCTGACATTTAGCAGCGACGGTGTCGGCAGATCGCCTCAGTCCGTCCATTAGAGACATCTGATGAGTCCTGAGCAGCTGCAGGTCGGCTTACCTGGGCAGAAACAGAATCCTGAAGGAGCGCGGCCTGATCCCGGAGCGAAGCGTCTCATCAGAGTTAATCCTCCTCCGACCTCCAACTGCAACACAGGAAAACCAACTCAGTTAAATCTGACACTTTTTCTGTAATTCTCACACATTCTGAGTTAAAATTACGTTAAAGACGTAAATAGTTGACAACCTCCGTGTTGTTTTTGGTTCATTTTTGTAGACATTAGTTTTAATCTCTTTTATTTATTAATTAATTTAATTATTTGTTTTGTTTTTGCCCTTTGAGATTTAAAGATATAAAGGGCATTATAAATAAAATCTATTATTATTTTTGTTTTATGATATGTGTACTTTTAACTTGTTTTAAACCTACACTGAGTTATTTCATGACACTTTATAGTGTATTTTAATCAGTGAAATTGTATTTTCTTTAGCTAATGTGTTTAGCACATTTTAACATTAAGGCATCAAAGTGCTTTACACCATAAAACAATTATGAAACAAAAAATAACTTTACATTTTGTCATCATCAAAATGATCAACCAAACACAGGTTAAATAATCAATAAATGTTTTACTTGTTACTAACCAAACAGGTAAGTTTTTTGTTTAGATTTAAAGGAACTCAGTGTTTCGGCTGTTTTGCAGTTTTCTGGAAGTTTGTTCCAGATTTGTGGTGCAGAGAAGCTGAATGCTTCTTCTCTGTGTTAGGTTCTGGTTCTGAATGCAGAGCAGAACCAGAACCTGAGAGGTCTGGAAGGTTGCTATGGCAACAACAGCAGATCTTTAATGTTTTCAGGTTGCAACCTGTTCAGTGATTTATAAACTAACAGAAGTATTTTAAAGTGTTAACATTCATTGTCTTAATTTTTTAATACTTTAAAACTGTTTTCTGTGTTTCCTAAAAATCCAAAAATATGATCATTGTGAAAAGAAGCCACTGGAGGTGAGCGGATTGATCATAAATATTAGTATTGGATCAATACTAGCTTGGTAATATTAATACTTTAATTTCAGACTGGCTTTTTTTTTGTACTGTAGAGCTCTAACTCTAAAAAGATTTTGTGTCGATTTTGCTCTCAAATTGTCATTTCCTTTGCAATTTAATTCAATCAAGTTTATTTGTACAGTACAAGACAGTTCAAAGTGCTTTACATCATAAAAACACAAATTAAGAAAAAAATGCACACAAATCATGTTAATACATATTTTGTAGGAAAAGGAAAAACTACGAAAACATGAGTAGAGTGGGGGGTTTGGGGGGTTCGGACCCACTACCTGCCACCTTTAGACGCATCCCTGCTCCAATATGCCTGAACTCTCCTTTTAAAGCTGCAGGATAGAAGCACAGAAATTGTCCTGCAATTTAAGTTCTGTCCAGCAGAGGGCAGCAGATATTACAACGTTCATATCTGCAGCTCAGCGAACCGCCAGGTTCCGACCCGTTACTAATTGGCGGAGTTGCGTAGTAACTATATTTACCTCAGTAAGTACTAACCAATTAGGAAGAAAGTATATTTTTACTACGCTGTACTTTTCACTTTTACTTGAATAAAATTTCTGTATAGCCACTGTGATTAACTTCACTGAATGAAAAACAAGCTTGTTCCAACCAGACAGAGACACCTCCAGTGTTTAGTTTCAAAAACTGAAACTGGTATATTGAAAAAAAGGTGAGTTGGAAAAATGTTTGATTTGTTACTTTGTAACTGATGATGTAATTTTTAAATGACTGATGTTTTGATCAGTTACACAGAACTTGATCAGTTTTTTTTTACTAAATACTTTTTTATTCTTGGTTAAGTAATTTCTCAGCTACTTTTACTTGAGTAAAAATATGTTGAAGTAGAAAAACACTTGAGTACAATTTTTGGTAGTCTACTAACCTCAAAGAGGAGATCATATCCCCTACTCCAACATCTTTCTAACCGTACGGCTAGAAAGAGGAGATCATATCCCCTACTCCAACATCTTTCTAACCGTATGGCCAGAAAGAGGAGATCATATCCCCTACTCCAACATCTTTCTAACCGTATGGCCAGAAAGAGGAGATCATATCCCCTACTCCAACATCTTTCTAAACGTACTGCTAGAAAGAGGAGATCATATCCCCTACTCCAACATCTTTCTAACCACAAGGCCAGAAAGAAAAGTGGCAAAAGCAAATGAGGTGGACTAGCAGAACTTGGGAACAACTGATTGTGTAATCTAGTACATTTTACTGCGGAATATCGTCTCTGCTACTCGGATACTAAGACGTTAGCATGTCATGATAAACATTAGACTTACAGTAACTGTCTTCAGTCAGAGGCTTCTTTAGATTTGTTGGAAGACTGACTGCTACTGGAGATCCTTCCTCCCCATAACATCATCATCGACTACGACTTTTTGAAAATATTGGATGATATGAGTTATGACAACTTTTAATTTTCTTTGGGATACATAAAGAACTTTTATTTACATTAATTTTCCAAAAATAACTAAAGTTTAAATTTAAAAAATGTTTTTTTTAGTTCCTAAACCTAAAAATAGAAATTAAAAGGTTGTTCTAATCCAAAACAAACATCTCTGAAGGCTATTTAGAAAAACTCAATACACTCTGTTTTTTAAGTGTGTGTGTTCCCTGCAGCAGAGTGATCATTCCACAACTGGGACACACTGACCCGGTTCTGAATGTGTGTGTGATCAGGTTAAAGGTTCAGGCCGGGGTCAGGCTGGTGGACCCCCCAGGAGTCAGCCCGGCCCAGATGGCCCAGAGTTCACCTTACAGCTGGTTCCTAATGAAAGTGACAGCGAACACACACCTGCAGCGGGAACTGGGTCGGACGTGATTCATGCCCGGTTCTCCTCGGCCTGACCCATTTCCCTGAAGCTGAAACAAATGATCTGAGATGAGATTCTGGTTCTGGTGGAATCCCCAGAGAGGCGCTGTCCAACTGGGATGTATGGCTCTCTGAGCAGATCACTGCCAACAGCAGGAACCACAGTCCTGCTGGTGTGAACTGAACTAGTTCTGAACTGGTTCTGAACTGGTTCTGAACTAGTTCTGAACCGGTTCTGAACTAGTTCTGAACTGGTTCTCAACTAGTTCTGAACTGGTTCTCAACTAGTTCTGAACTGGTTCATATGGTGTTTAAAACAGGAATTCTCACTCGTTCTCAATGATTAATCGTAATTAATCGTAATTAATTGATTGATTATTTAAAAAATTGTCAACTAATTTACTAATCGATTAACTGTTAGCTGGAGTAAAAAGACTCAGAAAAAGAACAACAAACTCAGAGAAGGAATTAAGACAGAAATATACAAAAATATATACATTTTGCATTTAAGTTAGAGAAAAATAATTTTCTGTAAATATGTAAATAAAAACCTATTAATTTCCTTTTGCTTCTAATAATTGATTGATTAATCCATAAAATAATCAACAGATGTTCACATGTTAGAAATATTTTTTCATTTCCTTTGCTACAAATTAAGTGTTCACTAAAGTAATACTGTTATTGAATTTTAGGCAGTAAAATCTTTATTTACTTATTGAAAAAAAATTAATTGAATTATTTGTATATTTGCATCTTTTAAAAAGCTTAAGAGGTTAAATAAAAAAATCTTTTATCCGATTAATCGTCAAAGCAATCAATCAATTAACTAGTAACTAAAAGAATCGTTAGTCGCAGTAATAATTCTGACACTTCAGGCTTTCCGTAGAAACAGGTGGACAGGTGAGCGCGGTCACAGCTCCTGATGACGTTCATTTAAAGTAACGTGATCAATGCGATCAGAGTGTGTATTGATCGCGGTCTGTAGTGTGTGTGAGGGAGTGGGGGGGCTGGGCCGGTCAGTGCCCTCCCCCTCCCCCCCGTTCTCTCCTCTGATTGGCTGCCTCTCTCCTCTCGCGCAGCAGGCGCTGCTCCTCTTCAGATCCAGGTTGAACCCGCGCGCATCCAGGAGTCATATCGGACCCGGACCAGAACCTACACGGATCCCGACCGGAACAGACCCGAATTGGACTCTCCTCTGTTTCTCTTTCAGCTCGGTTCGGTCGAACCCTTCCTGGTTCGGTTCGGATCTTCTTCCTCCCCCTCTTCTTTTTTTCTCGCTCTTTTGCGCATCTTGGATCTCGTTCAGTCCCGGTTCCGACCGACATGTGCGGGGAACCGAACCGGACCAGAGCGCACCGCACCGGGCTGTGAACGCAGAACCACGGCGTGCCTTTGCGCGCGCCCCCGGCCGTGCGCGTGAATGAAGCGATGGAGCGAAAAGTCCTGAGTCAGGTATGACGGGAGCGCGCAGCCGGTGAGCTCGCGCGCGCGCGCGTGCTGCTGTTGCTGTGTAGTCTGACCTTGTGAAGTCCAGAACCCGGTTCTGAAGAATCTGAATCCGGTTCTAGTCACTGCAGAGAAGCACGCGCTCGTGCTGCAGATAAAAATCAGCTGCTGGACCCAATCCGAACAGAACCAGTACCCATCAACAGCAGGTAGTTCAGCTGAATCCGTGTCGTTCTTTTCTACTGAACGGGTCCGTTCCTTTCTAGTTCTGGTGTTGTTTGGAGTTCTTTCTGGGTGCAGTCTGGTTCTGGTGAACCCGGTCCAGGTTGATGGAGCATCATCAGGACAGAGTTCTGTTTCAGGAACCCGGACGGACCCGACCTGGAGCGGTTCTGGTTCTGCAGAATATAGACAGTGATCCGATAAACCAGAATAACTAAAAACCAGATCCAAACGATCAGCTGGTTCTGATCTGAGCTTTGACTAGGCCGTTATGACACATGACTCAGCTTTGATCTAAACCATCCCATAATATCTCTGCTGCTGCCCTCAGCATGATGCTGCCACCACCCGGTTTCCCAGCAGGGACGGTGTGTTCAGGTGCTTCGTCCACATGCTGTGATTTTCATTCAGGGAAAAAGTTCTGATTTGATCTGAACGGATCATCGCGGATCAAACATTTGTTGAGCCTCCCGCACTTTTCAGATTTCTATCTGTTAAAAGAAATCTGGCTCAGTTCCTCTGTGTGTGTGTGTGTGTGTTTGTGTGTGTGTGTGTGTGTGTGTGTGTGTGAGCAGCTGGTCGGGTTCTGGGTCCGTCTACAGGGAGTCACATTGAGCAGCGACTCCAAACAGATTCAGTTTGATTCACTTTTCAAAAAGAAAATAAATATCTACAAAAAATATAGATGTTTCTACAGATTTTAAACAAATATTGTCCTTTCCTTCTTTTCTTTCCTCCTTTCTTCCTTCTGGTCTCTAAACTTTCCTGTTTTATTTCCTTTCTTCCTTGTTTTCCTTCCTGTTCTGTTTTCTTTACTTCCATCCTCACTTCCTTCTGTTCTTCCTTCTGTTCTTTCTTCCTTCCTTCCTTCCTTCCTTCCTTCCTTCCTTCCTTCCTTCTCCTTCCTTCCTTCCTTCCTTCCTTCCTTCCTTCCAAAGCTGCAAATTTTTCTTTCTGTTTGCCCTTTGCTAAACTGCCTTTGAGCACACCTATTTTTACTATTAAAAACAAAGGAATGCTTTGATGAAACATGTTTGTAAGCAACACACTTTCTGCAAATGCATGTTAAAAAGTGAAGAGGGAACCCCAAAGTTTTCTTGCTTGTTTTCTTACTTTTATTTGTGTCAAAAGCTCTGGTTTTGATAGCTTAAAATCATTACCTGCTGCATGTGTATTGATATGTCAGTGTCGTTGCATTTGCTTTCCTTTCATCTTTGTGGCACAGCTATAAATTGGTCAGAAATTGCTGTGGTTGAAGTCTAGTGTGTGTGTTTTAAACATATATTCCATGTAGTAATATTGATTCAAATAGTGATAGATGAGACAAATCAACTGCTGGGTGAAAGCAAGCCCTCCAGAAAGCTCTACCACACACAAACAGAAACAGACAAATTGCTTCAAACTCACAAACACCCACAAAGTTTGAAACGGTATTTCCATATACACGTCTTCCAGATAAAACCAAACGTGCTACTCACTTGCTTGTTTGCATTTTTCAGTCGTGACTGGTTGAGTCATCAGTCAGGAAATTGTGTGATTCTATCTAAGAGTCTCACGCAAAGGTGTGCACAGACAAGGATGTTAGTGCATGCCTTTGTACTTTGAATTTATAAGCTTGTATTTCCTTTAAATCGTGTTTTCTGTTGGCATTTGAGATTTTGTTTTATTGGAAAAAGAGAAAACTCGGGCTAAATTCTAAAATGTTGTAAAACTTTGAGGGGATATGAGCAAAAGCTTTCCTGGATGAATGCACTCAAAAAATGTTTCATTTATGGAAAAGTTTGAGGCAATACTTTCCATGTTGGGTGATATAAACATCCCATGTCTCTACAGAAATCTGGTGTGGTGCCCATTTCCTGGGGTGGTTAAACACAGGCAGACTTTATGTCCTTAAAGTAATCATTTCAAAATGAGGACCATGTCTTTCCACTATGAAGGTTTGCAAACCAAAGATACAAAACAACCAGTACTTTGTAGATTGCAAGTTCATTTGATATTTCAACAGAGATCTTTGTAATTTTGATGCAACAAGGAGGGTTGTAATATTATGATTCCTAAATGTTTCTAGCAAAATGGAAGTCTGCCTTGCAAAGCAATTCTAATTACTGTCACATCTGACAATGTCTGGAAAAATACATGTATGCCATCCATCCATCCATCCATCCATCCATCCATCCATCCATCCATCCATCCATCCATCCATCCATCCATCCATCCATCCACTTATTCACTTTATTAGACTCTTATGAGGCTCTACTATTTAGACTCTTATGTAGAAGAAAAAAAATGAAGACATTGTTGGGTTGTTGCCCTATTGTATCAACAGTTTGCTTACACCACTTTTGTTTTTTTTTTATCGGATAGAATTGGGTATTCTTGGTAAAAAAAAACAAAAAAAACATTGACAGGCATATGAATAACATATGAGCACTGTGAGAATGTTGTTATTGGTTAACTGTTACATGCCAGGGGCAACATAATCGGCATCCGCTTTGAAGCTTTTTGTCTCCTGTAAACTTTCACTGATTTTTAAAGGACTGTCTTTGAGTATCTCTAGTTAAAAATGTGAAAAGGTGATTGGTCAAATGCACTGTGAACAGATATTCTTTAAAACACAGTTTAAATTTACAAAAATATAAAAAAAGTGCAATGTTTTTAATAGCAGGACGAAATTAAAATTAGATAATAAAACACACCAAGTAATGTAATTTGATTCTTGTTAATTGATAATTATTGCTGAAACTTAAAACCTCTCATTGACCCAATATTGTGTAATATTCATCCCTTTTCATTAGCTGGATGTATCTTTTGTCTGTAAATCTGAGAAATATTTTTCAGCCTGCTTAAAACAATCAAAAGCATCAAAAAGATTTATTTCAGGGAGAACTTTGTTAAAACTTAAGTGAAAACAGTTCTAATTACATACCAGAGTAAACAGACAATATTTCACAGTCATTAATCCTCAGGGTTTTTTTCTCAAAACCTTTGAATTACTAAAAACCCAGTAAATCACACGCTGGAGCATGTCTGACAAAAGCTAAATTGATAAATGAATGAAAGAGGGAAGAGAGGTGGACTGTCCTTGTCACCCAGTTGTGAAACACATCATAGGAAAGACAAATCGATGGCCACATTCCCCTCGTACTGCATGTGAAGTGCAGCTTTCACAGCACCGAAAAGAAAAGGGTTCTTTCTGTTGCAACATTTAAAAATCTTTAGCTGAGGAGAAGTAGTGAAGTCTTTATCTTACAGGTGAACAATTGTAAAGAAAATGGTGTCTGGCTGACAAGTAAACATTTTGCAGGCCCTTTCACAAGGGAGTGTTTGTTGATTTCAGCCGTCTGTGCGCATTCCCATATTTGTATTTTTCTGCACATTCCCCAAGCATGTCTGGACATATGCCTGCTTTTGTGAACATATGAATAAGACTGAATTTAACCAATAGTGGTACTTATTTTTATTTTTTTTTTTTGCAAGATGTGACATAAACTTGAAAAAAGCCAAGAACTTACACTTAAATGTGTAATTCGAGTTTTAGATGAGGAAACTGCTACCTCTGGATTTTTCTTCAAGCAACCAATTGCTGAAAACAGACTGATGCTTATTTTCCACTGTGGCAACTGCTGTGGTGGTTGTGTGCCTGAATGATGAGGCTCTGGTCCACATTATGTTGCATATTTTGATCTATTGTTTTTCTTTGTTTGCACTACTCATCCAAACACAATCAGAGTTTCTGGTAAAAAAATATGTTTTGAAAAAGTTGTTGGATTTGGCTGATTTGAAAAAACTCTTATTTGTGGTTTGTACTTGTGGACTGGATATCCAGACACTTCCAAATTTGAATCATTCTGCATTAAAATGATCATCATTATAAACAATTTTATATTTTATCCCTTCATCTAGACCACTGTTTTACTCTGTTTTTAACAAACCCATTTTGTAACTTAAGATGAAGAAGTGAATGACAGAGGATTTTTTTTAAAAGAACTTTAGCACTGCTTTATCCATGCTCAGGATTATCTTCTTTTGAATTTTAATGAACCTAAAGTTTCACAGCCATTTTTTTGCAGTCTCAGAAAGTAAAGATGATTTATTTTCAAAACAAAGATAGAAATATCTGTTTAAAAAAAAACCCAACACAATCTAATGGTATTCAATGTGAGTCCAGGGCAGACTTAAGAAAAAACTTATCAAAAACTATTCTCTAGACAGAGTCAGATATTTTTCCCCAAAAAAACTTCTGTTAGGGGTACTTATTGAATAAAAACAAGCAAAGGCAAAACACTGTGTTAGGTAACGTGCAGATTTTCTTTTTAACATAGACCATTCAATTATACCTTAGCTTATCTCTAACATCATACTGATGGGAACGAAGCAAATTTAAAACAAAAGATACATTTACTGATGAATGGACAAATTCAGGCACAAACATGCTGATGCACTTAGGCTCCCTCACACAGACACACACCTGGTTCTTTAGACAGCTGCCCTCAGGGCTACCTGTTTGTCAGATCCTCTGTGAGTTGTAATTAGGAGGGTGGAAGGGATGGGAGGATAGGGGAAAAGAGAAAGAAAGAGATGAGAGAAAGAGAATCAGGCAGAAAGAAGAAGAAAGGGATGTTAAAAACAACAAAAACCAAAACAACACAAAGTGACCCATTCCAACAGCAGGGACTAAAAGAGAAATTATCTGCCTTTGAAAGACTCAGAAGCTAAACACACATGTACACACACACATGGAAACGTGTTTCATAGCTCATGTCCTTCGTGCTGTGAACAATGCCCTTTCTTCTTGTATTAAAACAGTTTTGCTCTGCTCTATCTAACTCAGCTTAATAATTTGTAGAAAAACAAACAAAAAACTTGTTTTTGTGTATTTATCACAAAGTCGCAGAGTCACTGGGTAAGAGTTGTTTGTTAGAAATTGCCTCTTGAGACATGATGGGCTAAACAGGAACACAAAAAAGCTATGCAGTCTGAAATCCATGCAAAGTACTCAGCTTTATGTACCTTTTAGCAGTGAGGAAAAGCAAACTCAGAGCGGTAATGTCCCTCAGTGACAAATAGAAGAGGGCAAAAACTTGATTTCATTAAACTTCATCACTGGTTCATCAAGGGGAAGTGGGAGTAAAGAAGAGATGGAACGCGAGCTTATTTATCCATTATATGTGGTGTTGCACTGTTGGCACACAGACACACATGGAGGATAAACGTCTTGTGCGACATCCATTGTGAGATGACTGACAGTGAGTGGTAGCTTGAGGAAGTGTGTGTCAACAGTGTGTGCTCATAGGGCGGGATTGTCATGGGAGGCAAGTCTGCCCAGGAATTCCACAGAGGAATCAACTCCTTGGCTTGTCCATGTTGCAGTCACCAATTACCGAGTGCATGTGCTCAAGCATGTGTGTGTAGTTGTGTGTATGTTTGGTGGGGGTTGAAGTATAGGCCTTTCCTTAAAATGGAGGGGACTTCTCCTAATCATCGCCCTCTGGCCTTGGACAAAGGCAAAAAGACTGCTTGGACAATTTGAATTTGAATAGCATCTCTCCTCCTGCCCTCTTTTCTTCTATGTCTGTCTTCCTCTTTTCACCGCCCGAGCTTCACTTCAGTTTGGGTAACAAAAGTGGAGCCAACAAAGATGGCCCACAAAGCAATCAGGCTAATAGTGCTAATAAGTTGAGCGTGGGGTCCTCGCTCCCAGTGTTGACACATTTCACTGTTTCTCTGGCTAAACAGAGGCTGGAGTGTTTGGAAACCAGACAGCACAGTATTTTAATGGAGTGGCTACCCCATGCCAGGTTGCCATGTGCTTGGTCTGTTTGACTGTAGAAGAACACAACAATGGCAAGTTTGGGAAAAGGTGGAGAGACGATAATTAACTGGGGGAAAGCATCAGGGGAAGAGATTCAAGGAAGGAGTCATTAGCACTCTGCAAGTTGTAGTTTTCAAAGGAAGTTTGATGCTCCACACAAAATACTGCTTTTACTTAGTATTTATTTTGCACCCAGGTCTTTATAGAATCGATGAAGTATTTAGGCAAGATTTTATTGTTTACAAAAGCTTTTCACACATCTCTTTTGGTTGTCAAAACATAAGGTTTCGTTAAACTGTCACCTGACGGAAGCACGCTAACAAAAATTGGCATGCTAAATAGCACAAACAGTCACGGTGAGATCTAAGCTTAACCCCTCACCTGTCTGCTCCTTGAGACCAGAGGTCTTGTAAAAAGTCTATGCATGCCTGTCTCTTAATAATAGCCCTTCTTCCCCTTTCCTCCTTTGGCCCCTCTTTTTTTCTTCCTTTTAAGAAGCCTGCTTGTTGGAACAAAGAAATATTTTAAGGCGCTTGTAACTCTGTGCGATGCGTGCATGCTTGTGTACACGCACGCACACACCCACGTGTGTGTGTGTTGGATGCGGCCGTAGGGACGAATGCTTCAGTGCCCTCCTCTGTTATTAGGCCTGGCCTGTCATTATGGGATTAGTCTGTAGGGGTTTGTGTTTTTGCATGCTTGTGTGTGTATGTTTGTGTGTGTGTGCGTGTAAGCAGTTGTTTGCTTGTGTATGATCTCCCCGAGCCTGTTTGTACTACTACAATTTTTCTCACACACTCATAGCATGCTGAGAAAACAAATGTCTCTGCCATTTTCTCCCCAGTTGTTAAGGTAATCCCAGGTGCATTTGACCTCTATTATAAATAACACTTTACTAAAGCAGTTCTCAGGTTGCACAAACAGTAAGTTGCTAATTGAAAAGACTTGGTAAGCAATGGGTGGTTGAAAAAGCAGTTCCCCATACACTGCATGTCACATCCATCAATGTGTTGCGAAAAAAACAGGAGCGATGACACAGAGGATTGCAAGAAAAAGAGAGGGGAATTGAGGAGAAGTCGCATAAAGCCAAGAAATTTGAGCTCAGGTCTCCACTTACTTCTTAGTGTCCACAAAAACACACCAGTCCGGGATTGCTGAAACACATCTGCTTGCTTTAATTATGGAAGGTGATAATAGGCTGGCTTGTAAACGACTACTGAAAAGACGACAGAAGAACTAGAAACCAAGAATAAAGTAATTTCTCACCAGCATGTTAAAGCAGTTTTGTGTTTGTTTCTGAGTAAAATTGTCCAAATATTGAACAACCATACACAGAGAAATACACACTTATACCTCAGGACAATTTAGAGACAGATTAATTTAACAGTGATGTTTTTTAAACAGTAGGAGGAAGCTAGAACACCCAGAGAAACCATGCAGACCAGAGAAAACGTTTAAAAAAAAAAAAAAAAATAAAAAAAATAAAAAAAAAAGAAACACCCCAGGAGAGGATTTGAATTCAGGGTATTCTTGCTGCATGTCAGTTCCACCAACTGCTCCACTGCTCAGCCCCCTTGATTGTATTTGTTAAAAGCAAACATAATTATTGTTTTTTCTTCTTCTGCTCATGTTTTGGTTGTATGTTTGCTCCCTCCTGTCCCCCACCCCCTGAATGAGAGGATAAATATGTACAGTCCTGGTCATGAAAGTCTGGCCTGCATCTCAAAGTCTGCTGAGTCTCCTAAAAACAGGTACATCCAAATAGTGAAATTTATCCCACTCGGGCCTCACGGTCAAGGCAATCCTTGAGCAGACTGGAAGGTATGCATTTGGTTCAAGTAGAAGTATGACATTATTAAATGGAAGGGAAAAATTAAGAATGATGAATTAGATTGATATTTTACATGGAATGATGACAAAAAGGGAATATGGCTTAAATGTAATTAACAGTCTTGTGTAAGACATACGTACTTCCCTCAATACCCTCATAGCCTCTTTCATAAAACCCTCCTATCATAAACCTGCAAAGACAGGCTCCTCTCTGAGCTGCCTCTGGCGTTCATAAATCACAAATTAATCTTGCAGTACATCTCACACATGTGAGCTTCCAAAACTCCAGCTGGTATAGCTAAGGAGGTATGGAGGTAAACCCAGGGGTCCATTAAAAGTTCTACACATAAAATTAGTTTTAGACATAATAAAGGACAAAAAAAAGGTGGGATGTGAGACCTTACCACTTTAGCTCAGTTTCCTGGCACTACTGCTACTGAAAGAACTACCCATGGTTGAAGTCTAATTTTAATATCAATGGTAAAAAATTACAGACATTGTAGATCTTTGCTTTTTTCACTTTAATCTATCAGTAGTGAATAGTCCTGGTTTGCCTGCAAGTTCCCAGTGCAATATTTCAGAAAATACAGTGAAAAAGGGTTTAAATTCCAGCTTAAAGACACTCATGTTTTACTCTTTTTTCTGAGTGTAGTTTATCATGATAAGTTTACATGTTCATTCACTTGATTTACTCTCTTTGTTCCATTACTCACAACTTGAGCTACAATCACTCCTTCTCATGTTTTATACTTGTGAAGAATAGAGTTCAAACAGAGAGATAAAACACAGAGAAAAAAAATTCTTTATATCGAAGAGTCTCTTATTCTCTTTAGTTTCACAAAGCTTTTTTTTTTTTTCTCTCCTCCAACTTGCCCTTCTGGTTTTCTTTACCGTCTATTTCTCTTCTCCTCATCCAGGCCCATTGGGCAACCTTCCAGCGCGTTCTTAGAGGCTTTCAAAGATTGTTTACTTTGAAAGACACCTTTCCCTCTTTAATCTTTCTTAGTCTGAATCCTTGTGATTTATCTTCTATATTGAATAAATCTGTCAGTTTGGTGCTGAAAACTCTTCCTTTGTTCATGAGCTTATTGCACTTTTTTCTTTGGTATGTTGTGTGTGCCTCTTGCCAATGCTTTTTGATAATAGCAATACACATGTGTTGCCCTATATTTTCTAACCAACTAACAAGCTTCAACTAAGTAGATGAGAAATGCAGATGTGCATAGACAGAGGGCGAGTGTGCGTGAGTGTGTGTGGAGTGGGGGGTCGACAGGTTAGATTGGGGTCATTCTGTGCTTTTACTGTGGCCCATTGACTCAGGATTGATGCTCCACTTTGACCACAATGTGGGGCTTTGCTCCCAATAGACACACACATAATTGCCTCCTGACACAGATGCACAGAAAACAAGCCAGGCACGCACACATAGACTCAATCTCATTTTGGTGAAACAATGCACATGCACCAAAAAAGGAGGGGTTATAGAAAACACCTGCACTCCAGAATGATCTACTGCCCAGACCACAGGCCTGGGCAGTAGGCAAATCTTCCTTTCTGCCACACGGTTCTTGTTCTTTCATTCTCATCGCTAGTGTTGCAACTCTGTCAGTCATTGGGTTTCACTGTGTTGTCATTTTTTTCTGCAAGGTCAGCTTGAGTAACATCCAGACTTGCATGCATGCGACCTAGTTGTAATGATAAAGACCAGGCAGAGAAGGTATATCATTTTCACCACACCAGCTTGCATACCTGTTTATCTGTCAGTAATAAGCCTCAAATCACAGAGTGTCACAATATGAGTCAGGGGAAGTTTTGCCATAATATTTGCTGACAGTCTCTGAGAAACAGACACTAGTAAACTGTAATTTAGATGAGAAGGCAACAGCAGATTAGTTTCATTATGTGTTTTAATTGGGCAACCGTGCCTCAGTGGATAGACTAGTTGTCTTGTAAGTTGTGGGTTTGATCCCAGCTTCCTCCTGCCTTGTCGATGTGTCATTGGGCAAGGCCCTTAACCCAAAGTTACCTACCAATCTGTGGGTGGGCTTATGAATGTGCAATTGGCACTCACAAAAGCAGTGTGAGATGCTTTGCAAATTTAGTCCACTTACCATTTTAAAGTATAAAAAAAATGTTCAGTTCTTCAAGCATTTCTTTGACTGTCAACTCTGATAGACTGAACTGGTTTAGAGTGAAGTCCTCAACCAATGTTCCTCAAGGGGAACAAGTAAGTATCACAAGAGATTGCAACCAAAGATGTTTTACTTTCTCTAGAACAATCTTGAACATGAGGATGATATATGCTATCTGTGTAATGTGCTTGTCAGACACACTGTCACTCAGTGTGCTGGGGTAAAAGTCTGCAAGAGTTATTTCCCCTAAGGAACATGCCATTTTAAGAGTTAGCCATAATTCATCAGGAGCTCAGCGTTTGTCATAGCCAGTCTTCCTAAGTGAATCGATTGTGATAGCAAATATATGGTGAAATGGGAGAAATATGGGTTATAATCAGAAATGCATTAGTTATAGATTTTGAATCCAATTTCTGATCACCAAATTTGGATAACTTTGACATGCTGATACATGTTTTAATAATACGTTTTCAAGAAAACAAACCAATGCTTTCTTAAAAATAGTCAAAGATTACAGCGTTTACTCTGAAGGACTTAAAATCTACAAAGACACTGAAATACTGCACATTGTGAAGCAAAAGCATCTATAGATAAAACTAATCTCAAATTAATTGCAGTTTATCTGACTTAGCTTTTTTTTTATCTCACTTAAGAGAGACTGTTGCTCACTCTGATTTTTCTGTAGTGAGTCCATAAGACCATTTAACAACAAATAACTTGTGTCCAACTTACTTTAATACTGGAACAAAGAAAGTAATTTATTTATTGAGACTATGAAAGAGCCCTGTCTGTGAATCAATCAATTTTTATTTAGACTACATCAAGATAATGACAAAGTAACAACATTGTTCACAGTTTAAACTGTCTTTAGAATTTTATTTTCTCCCATAAGTACTGCAATTAGCACAAGTACCTTTACAAACTATAAACAATAATCTCTATGTATATTTTCCTAAAAGAATAAATGCAACCAAACCTTAAATGGGACATTCATAGTATACCAACTCAGCGTTCACAATTTTTACTCATCGTTTGACTTTTTCATAAACCTCAAAAAGACTAAGACTAGCTCTGTCTTTATCACTCAGTAATAACCTCCACACTAAAGAGTAGCTCCTGTCAGACTGACACACAGGGGGAATGATAGGGTTTTTTTGTTTTGTTTCTGTCTGGTGAATTACTGATCCAAGTCAGCCAAGTGTAAAATCATCCTTTTCTGTCACCATAGCATTTAAAGTCATAAAAATGGATTTCAAACATGAGTTTTATTTCCTATCACCTCACCAAGTGAAGTAAAATTATTAGAAAAAACCAGATCAAGAGAAAGATAGCACCTAAAAGAACTTTCTTCAGGTCTATTCCTTAAGACCTCATTAGTGAAATGAACCTTACATTTTTTTAATGAACAGATACAGCACAATCAGACTTTTGTCTGCATGCTGTTTCATCATCTTTTACCACCATGTAGAACAGTGTGGCGGTTGAGATAATAACTGTGGCTACACACTGTGCCTAGAGCGTCAGGTAGTAAAAGAACCGTCGTTTATAGCCTTCCTTCCTTTTTCTAACAAAGCTGGTAGCGCGTTGCTGGTAGAAATTAGAGAGTGGAAAATCAGCAGAAAAAGAAGGGATTTGCCATAGAGGTCCACCATTTTGTTTATCCCTTTGTATGTGTGAGTATATTTGAGTTTGCCAAGAGATAGATGTTAAAAAGTGAGCTTAACCTGAAGTGTGTCCACACCCAGTTATTGACACAAAGTGATATGTGATTGAAGCTTTCTGACCTCTGTATCCCCCACAATCTCCTTCTTTGTGGCTCTAAACTTTATTACCTCTCGCTCCATTCAAGCCTTCTGTTGGGTTGTATATCTTGCAGGAGTTTTACAGCATGCTGCTTACTGTATGTGTGTGTGTATGTATGTAAGCTCCCTGTGGGAAACAAAACAACTTCTCTTTGAGTTTTGCCGCCTTGTTTAAAACAACCGTCTAATTGGGACTAATTAGCCATATGAGAATCTACAATAACATTTTACACAATACCTCGCTGATCAGTCTATTTCTGTCTTTCTCTTCGTTTCTGTTACATACAGGAAAGCACATAATATTCTGCTTTAGTTTAATTGGACTGAATGTGCTGAAAATGTATCCAACTGTTCAGTTATTCTTGCAGTTATCTGAGAACGGCGCCAGTCAAAGCCTCTTATCTGTTGCTTGAAACTCTTTTACAATTTTTATGACGTTGTTGTAAAACCATTGAAAGTTCTATAGACCTACCCTCTTCTCCTTTGTCTGACCTAAATGCCTTCTTTCTTCCTCCAATTTACAGAGACACTGATGGACACCAAGTGGGCCACGACAGAGTTAGCGTGGACTGCACACCCTGAGACCGGGGTAAGTTTGGATAATCAGTCTCTTCACTTCCGGGACCAGGGGCTGGTGTGGGCATGATAGTGACGATTGTTTAGGGCCAAACTTTGGGCAAACACAAATTTTTTACAAGTACGTATTTATTAATAATAATAGTAATAATAATAATAATAATAATAATAATAATAATATAGGTATAATTTTAATCGTCTTTAAGGATCAATGTTATAGGTACTTAACTTAAATTATTATAGAAGTCTTGTTTATAATTGTATGGTTATTTTTTTTAAATCAAGTACTAATTCATGAGAGCAAAGTACAACCTTTGTATAAGAGTACAATAAAGTAAAATAAATAGTCAGGCTGTATCACTATTTAGTTTTTTAAAGCGTGAGCTTAGTGTAAATGGCTATTTTGTCACTGTAGAGCACAGGTGTCCAACTCCAGGTCTTGATGGCTAGAGTCCTGCAAAATTTAGATATATCTCTGTTCTAGCTTCTGAAATAAGAAGAGAAAAGATATGACTGTTAAAATAAAAGATGTTTTTCGTTAAAAACTTTTAGCTTAATTTCAAAACCCATTTGATAGCACATTTTTATGCAATCAAGAGGACACCCAAGAAAACGAATGGACTCCCGAGTTGGAAAATGCTTAGGTCAGCTGTACATCAACTTAAAATTACTCATAATGTTGAAGTATTTGCTTCAATCCACTTTAAGTTAGCTGCCCAGTCTCACATTTCTTTTTTCTCAATCATTTCTCTTAAGTCACCTGAAAAGTTGGCCATTAGGTAGTTCTTTGAATGCTGAAATAGTTTTAGTTTTAACCGATGCACATCCCACTTCAACATTTACCTTACACACAAAATGCCAGTGACAGCCTATTCTTGCGTTCCCATGTGGTGTTCACAAAGAGCCAAATAGGAGCATAAAATCTTGACCTCTCCTCAGCTGTTCTTCAAAGGTTGCCAACACTCCTCCTCTTACTTTTATGCAGTCCTCTGCAGCTTGTGTTTTCAAAGGTGGACCCAATATATATTTTACTGTCTCTCCAACAATACTAGCACTGAGATCCTTCCTTAGCTGTTCTTAGCAGTCCACACTCCTTCTGCTTTAGTGTCTTTCTGCTACCTAGCAGCTGACGAAGGCATACACATTTGCCACCTCAGCTGTAAGCAATCAGGGGCCAAATCCCCTCTCGGCCTGTCATGACCTTTCTATTTCCCCTTTTTCCTACTTCTCCTACTTCCATCCATCCACATCTTTCTACTCCTTAAGCTATAATGCTGCAGAGATCCTTCCACCACTACAGGACAGGCATGATATAAGGACTTTATTTCAATATAATTTCATCAGTTCATTATTTTTAACACATAAGCACACAGTGACATATTTTGTATCCCCTATACCACAAATCTTCAGCCAAAAGATAGAAGAAATATTCTCCTTTGACATTTTCTTTGATTATTTATCATGAAACTGACAGAACTACTATTATCTGTCTATTTTTTTAGCTTTTTAGTTTGCTATTTTAAGAAAAATCAAGCATCAGTCCAATTGTCCTTTCCATCCATCTGTGATAATGTACAATGGATTGCATGTATTTCATTGTTTATTTTCATTTTGAATATTTCCAATGCAAAAGACATGACCTTTCTGGTGGGGCACAAGCATGTAAGAGAAAGTAATTCATTGGCAGAGAGGAGTAAATCAAACTTAAAAGATAGAAAGAAAAGAAAAGAAAACTAAATGAGAACATCTCTGTGTTACTTCAAGTGACAGGAAACAACATAGAAATAAAGCCAAAAAAATACAACCACAGAAGAAGCATGCTGTACTCATCTTCACATATCTCATTTCTAGGAACAGATTGTGCATGCTTCTTATCAAATTGTTTCATTTCTGTCCCTGTCTTCAGAATTAGAATTTTCCAGTCACACCATCTACCCTGCTTTACCGCTGTGTGATAGTGTGTGGATACACTTTTGTCTCCAATCTTTGCATCTTCATGACCCTTCTTTGTCTTTGTGGGTCTTCTTAGTTAATTTCAATTCATTGAAGCCATCTTTTATTGTGTGCAGGGGGATTTCCATTTTTGCAAGGTTGTCAGATTTGAAGCAGTACCCACAGGGCTTTTTCGCAACCAATATTCAAAGTGGGCTTGTGAATTTATTGTAAACACTATTCTTAAGGTAATAATTGCACAAAGAGGCTGCATGCGAAGAGCACATTTTAAAGTTTATCCAACATCCTCAAAATCAGTTTCAGTAAACATCAGGTTATTAATTAACTACAATAGGTACTATATTAGCCAGATGAGTTGATTTTACACCATCACTTTAAACTGACCCGGAAAGGTTGCTTAGGCAGGTGTGAGATTGCCACTGTATGGTATTAATGAAAATTATATTTTCACAAAACAAAGGTTTGAGACAAACATGTAATTTATAACATGATCCAATTCATACGGAGTGTAGCAAATTACCACAGTTAAAATTATGTTGTGACAGCCAATTAATTACAATTATTTTGATTTTGATTTATTAAATTAAGTAAAAAAAAATAAATAAACAAACAAATAAATGCTTTTTAAATTAAGTGATAGTTTTCAAGTCCTTAATTTGCAGAATATTATAGATATTACTGATTGCTTAGGTTGCTTTGAAAAACCCAGCAGTCAGTTGCTAAATAGAGGGGCCACTTATAGCTTGGGAAATTTTGCTCTAAAACACCATTACTTTAATAAGAGTGATTGGTGATTACTCTCTACAACACAACTGATAGTTTTTCTTGTGACTGGAACTATTTCCAAAAAGCTATTTTGCAGTCTTATGGATCACTCCTCTGAAAATAATTACTGTATTTAGTTTAGTTTAATAATTAGGTGAACTTAAGTCTTATTTTGAGTATTGTGGTCTTATTAAAATTAAAGTGAAACAGAAGAAAAAAAAATGTTTTTTTAAATTTTTAACTTGTCCTCAGGGGGCCACAGAAACCCTTCCAAGAGCTGGAGAAGGCCCACTACCCTCACTTTAGATACCCCTTCTTTATGAAAAATAATTTTAGCTGTTTTTTAAAATTATAGCTTCTCAACTTGATATTATAAAATGGTCAATGCCTAATGAAAACATGCTATGAAGCTTTCATAAAATCTTTTAGAATGCATTTTGCATTTCAAGAGATAGTAACTAAGCTGAAAAAGAAGAAAGGTGCTTTCTTCTACAATTACAGGAGTAAAGGTGAAATTATTTATAATATCTAATAAAAGAAAAAGGGGAGCCATTTAAGTAAATATTACTGGAACAGTCATCATGTAAAAGAGCATCTTTAGTCAATAAAACTCAAAGTGCATTAACTGTGCTGTCTTGCAGAACATTGTCATTATCTGTGAGTCACACTAAGCTCTTATGTCCAAAACAACCATAAATCCCTTCGCTCCTCACTGCTTGTAATAACTGATTATCAATTATGAATGTGTAACTTCTTTTTTCACGAAGCACATTGAGGGTGTCTTGAGGCTTTTTGTGGTAATGTACATAAATCCCATGAAAACAACTTTTATAGAATTAACATCATAGTAAAAAATTAGCAGAATCATGGGATCAAAAAGGAAAAACATAAGAAAACTCAATCACAAAGATACAGTCGAGTTCTAGGCTCATTAATGAACCAGACAATTTTTAAAGTATGTACTGCATTAACACAAAACACCACACTTATAAGCAACATATTGCTTTTGAATTTCTTTGGATAATCAGTTACAGCACTAATCTAATCTTTCTCACTTCTCTGCAGATCAGTCCAATCTTGCTCACTTTTCATACTTCCAGATTTTTTCCAGTAATGATTCGGTGAAGACAGGGGGAAAAAAAGTAAAAAAATAAAAATACTAATAAAAAAAAACAAAAAACTGTTGTTGCCAGGAGTTGTCAAAGCAACTATACCATTGTGACAATATTCAGCCAGGAGAGTTAAAATAAAACAAGCAAAATTAGAATAGTTTTTAGTAGAAAAAAAGGTTTTACATTCCCATAAAGTTCCAAGGATTTAATATTGTGAATCTTAAAAGAGATGTGCATAATATTGCTACTTCATAGCTAGTGGTTATTTAAAAAAGTAACATTTACAATTAATTCAATTAACTTTGCATGGATGTGCTTACTGGGCTGTGTAAGTGACTTTCAGCATATTTTTGATAAACAAAACTCATAACAGAAGTGGTTTCCTCTCATGACACAGAGTTAGTCCCTTCAACGTGCAAGCTGTAGCGAAGAAACACTCCAGAAATATTGCTATCCTCACCTTTGAGTTATACAAAATAATTCTTCATGAGTATTTACAGGTATATTCATATCACTATTCTGTTTATATCAACAGCTTGTCTTTGCAAAACATTCCAAAATATAATTCCCAAGCTCCATTATGGCTTCAAGAATTGGCATTCTACATTACTTACATATTGCTCAGTGTCATCTGACAGTAAAACTCAAAGCCTTGATTGGAACGGACACAAAAACTATACAGTGGATTGCCAATTTTGCACAATTCATCTTGATGAGAGTCAATGCCAAGAATCTTGGGCCTTTTCACAGAACCTGCCTAATTTATTCATGCTTAGTAAGCAGGCACTTAGAGCATTTGTCCACTGGTGCATGTGTTAGGGAAGGGGATCGCTCTCTATCTAAATGTGCATATCTAGCTTTGTATACAATCAAACATCGACACAGAACAAGAATGAGCTCAGGGAGACAGGCTCGCACTAACCCTTTAAACAAATGCGGCCAAATTTATACACACGCCCACAAACACTTGGCTGCATTGGTTTTTTGCAAGGGTGATTTATTACTCCGAACTAAATACCCATTGACACTTCATGCTTTTAGTCATCCCATTGACCCAGGTGGTGATTATTGATTCCCTCCGGTCGCTTCTTCTTTCTTGAGCCATCGTTTTAATGCCACTACCCAACTACACCCATTCTCCCTCTCACTGCCTCATGGCCACCAAGGTCCTAGATGAATAGCCTTGTCTCCACCACATCCATATCACAGCCCTAATTAAGATACTCACCGTTCAAAGTGAAACATCAGGCTCTAAGCAACAAAGTGGTGTCTGTTTGCTAGTTTTGAGCTGCAGAAATCCTCAAGTTCTAAGGAAAAGTTAAATTGTGTTTTTCTCATTTCTCCTTTTGGGAAGTTAAACTTCCATCTCAAGGATCTGTCCAACCAATCAGAGGAACATTAGATGTACATCACATCAGACAGCCAATGAAAAATATATTTTATTGTTTCTCAACTAGACTCTTTTGTCTGAGAGAGAATAAACAACCTGTCTTTGTAGACATTACTTGCAATGACTGAGGCATAAGGTACACACATATTACAAGTTATTCTTACAAAGTTGCCTCTAGGAGCATTCACATAAAAGAAAACTTTGACAAATGCAGCATTCATATTTTTGAGATTTTCGGACAGCCCCTGTGGGAATAAAAGTTTAAACTTAAAGCTATGGCTAATGCATGTTTAGCTAATATGGTGAAAGACATTTAGGGTAGATGGATAATCAAATCTGGAATGTTTGGAGATCTACACTACTGTGCAAGTAAATGTGTGTAGGTCTTGTATGAAAAGAAATTAAATTTACATTCAATTTAAGCCCAGTCTGAACTTTTTCTTTGTTGTCTCTTTGCATAGCTTCAGTTTGTTCTTCAAATTGTTTGATATATTTTTGTGTGCTGTGTGGAACACTGTGGGACTGCATGTTGAATTTGCCATGCAAATAAACTCACCAGGCTCAGCTAAGAAAATTAATGTGCTCAACTCTTTGTGTAATGGAGAAGTGTAGGGTAACGTAGCCCAAAGCAACCACACATGTAGACACGCAGATACTATACACACAGAAACTGCTGTTTGAAATTAAATGATTTAAGTGTGTGGCTTCATTCAGGAGTGAAACATACATTAAACTTCACAGAAATTGTTTTCATTCATCTATCAAAACCGGTAATCAAAGTTTATAATTTTTATTTTAATTTACCTCACATAAATACTCCCCTGGGCAATGTAGTAGCACTGAAAGTTGTAGAGGTCTGTGAAAACAAAAAAAGCATGAAGGTTAAGTAATGCCTTTTTTCCAGTCATTATTAGAGGACGTTGCAGTCATTGCTCCATAATTGAAGCGTAATTGATTGTGAAGCAATGTGGCTGCTGCTACTTCCAAACAGATATGAGGTAAACATGTTGTGGTGGTTCTGTGGTGAGGAGGTGACAGGTTGCTGTAATTGTGATAAATTTGCAGTTCTTGTCCCTGGCTTTTTGCCACACTAATCAGAGATGAAAGGCACATTATGTTGAGAGAAAGTGAGTGGAAGTTAAAATATGAACGAAAACATTCCAGCTACAAGCTCTGTACTTTACTACATTACTTCCACTGTTTGCCTTCTATAAAATATTAATTAGTGTACCTCATCAAAGTTGAATGAAAGCTCTAAATAGTGTCACAAATTAAATTAATTAGCTGCCCGACATGTCAAGAAACATGTAAAGCTTCTTTGTTAATTATTTATTTCTTTTTTTCTGTTCTCTTATTTAGTGGGAAGAGGTGAGTGGCTATGATGATGCCATGAATCCCATCCGGACATACCAAGTCTGCAATGTACGAGAGCTCAACCAGAATAACTGGCTACGTAGTGACTTCATCCCACGCAAAGACGTACTGCGTGTATACGTAGAGATGAAATTCACAGTTCGTGACTGTAATAGCATTCCCAACATACCAGGTTCCTGCAAAGAGACCTTCAACCTTTTCTACTACGAGTCTGACTCAGACTCAGCCACCGCCACCAGCCCTTTCTGGATGGAGAACCCTTATGTGAAAGTGGACACTATTGCCCCAGATGAGAGCTTCTCAATGCTTGAGTCTGGACGGGTAAACACAAAGGTCAGAAGTTTTGGGCCACTTTCCAAAGCTGGGTTCTACTTGGCCTTCCAGGACCTTGGTGCTTGCATGTCACTTATCTCAGTGAGGGTGTTTTACAAAAAGTGCTCCACCACAATTGCCAACTTTGCAGTTTTCCCAGAAACAGCAACGGGAGCCGAGGCAACCTCATTGGTTATTGCTCCAGGAACTTGTGTTCCCAACGCCCTAGAGGTTTCTGTGCCACTGAAGCTCTACTGCAATGGAGATGGAGAGTGGATGGTTCCTGTAGGAGCATGCACATGTGCTGCTGGTTTTGAACCAGCCATGAAGGATACCCAGTGTCAAGGTGAGTGTTTTCACTACAAATACCTCAGGTCAGTTGTGTATTTTGTTACCCACTGATTATGGTAGTGGATTAAAAACATTTCTTTGTTTGATGTGGATTTGGAGGTTAAACATTCTTCATCAGGAAATCTGTGGTTCAAGCTCTACATAATGACCTGCCAGTGATTTTTTTTCTTGCTTTAACCTTTTTCAAAGATAGTAATTGAGCTACAGAAAAGCAATTTGGCTTTAAGCAGGTCAAAATAAACTTCCTGGAAGCATTACTTCTCAAGATAATTAATGTTCCAAAGACTGAGGCTGAATTGTAGTGGCTATAGATTAAGTGATATCACTTATTTTCCATTTGCCACATAATTGTCAGTGAGGTAACTGCCTCAATATTGGACACCTTAATACAGTGATTATTGGGTAAAATAAAAGACTTTACAGCATTGTCAGCTGGAGGCTTTCCACTTCTCTGACCTCGGTTTTGCTTTGCAGCTGGGTGCTGACAGAATGGTAACGCAGCTGATGCTGTCTGTTTGTGGAAGCTCGGATCCTGATGGTTTCTGGTCGAGTGGAAAACATGACACTTTCAAAAAGAGGTTGAGCTAGAGGTGAACTTTAACAGCATGATCTCGTCTGAACCACAGTGCAGGTGACAGCAGGAGAAGAATGAAGGATAAATGGAAACTGTTTGCGTGTGTTGATGGCTATGAGGCGTAAAATTGGGCTCAGAGTGAGCAGGTCACATGGAGAAAGCAGAAAAATACTGAAGAAGAGGGACAGGGGCAGGCTGCGTTATTGATCACCTAAGGCTGATTGCATGATGTCTTGCATGTTCGCTTTGTGGGGGTTGGACTCCCTTGGTTTTAGAGGCTCATCCTTCCTCTCAGAAGAGACAGATGAGGCCAAGAAGATTATTTCTTCAGTACCCATGCTCATGATGAGGCATGGAAATCTTGAAGACCTTATGTTGGCAGGTTCTGAAATTACATTCTCACCTGAGAAAGTGTCTGTGCAAGAAAATGAGAGCAGAAAAAATCCAAAACATAGCATTGTTGTTTACACATGACAGTTCAAGGTTAAACTCGAGTGACTGGCCCTGATGTAGCATTTCTTAATCACTGAAAACCATGAGGGGTACCTCCCCCTCTTTCATTTTTTATGTCACCTTTTCTAAGGCATGCTTTATTTTTCCTCCTTTACCACTTTGTGACATCTCGCTCATTTGCCGTCATCTTTTTACAGTGCATACACCCTTTTTGGCTTTTCTGTCTTTGTTCCAACAGGCAGTGAATCCTTTTCCCTGTGAAAGTACTTACTTCAACCATTCCCTCCTAATCTGAAGGCCGCTGCTCTCATTAATAAGCCACCAGAGATACAGTTGGGATGTCAGCATTAATATTAATCGATGAGCCTTTTTTGTGGCAAATTTTTCACTCCCCAATATTCTTTACTTTCTTCATGCCTCACACTTTCCAATTTCAGCATACATTCTAATCAGTTCCTTAAGCTCTATGTTCTGCATGAGAGGATAAGACACAGGGGAGTGCAGAAAGGATATGTGGGTATGGGGGGTTAGAGGATTAGCATTTTTATGCCTCCATCCCCCTCCTTTTTCTCTACTACTTGTCTGTCTTTCTGCTTCCCTTTTTAATGGATCCTCTAAGGGAAAAATAGATGAAAGGAAGAGGATGACCCCTTAGTGATTGATCAGCACTTTTAACCTTTTTCATGAAAATGAAAAATAGCCTGTTTTAATGGAAATTCACTCAATACATCTGGTCAAACCCAATGTGTTCAAGAACTAATATTTCATCCACTGTTAGGAAATTTCTTGTAGTTTGCTGTTTTGCTAGGTGAACCTACATGAACTTACAGAGGTCATGATACCAATCGAAGAGGTTGCTCTACAACCCGGTCTAACTGGTGGACATTTCTTATCTGTTTATCAAGCACCACTTCCTGGTAGCCAGCAGTGTGGATGACTCTGATTAATGCTGGAAGAACAAATACACTTAGTGATAGTGTACACAGTGCAGCCAACTGGCAGTTTCTAGCCAATATTGAAGCTTTTAAACAAAAGAAAAACAGGAGCGTTCTCCTACCCTTGCTAGTCTTGGGTTGACGTGACTCCCAGGCTTTTTTCCCATCAGGACACATCAATTCGCCACACAGAAGCTAAATGCTAATCATCATCCAGAAGGACAAACTTTGCAGTGTGTCCTTGACATTGACGAGCCACCGCACCAGTGGGTCAGCTAATCAACAGGCCCTAGTAAACTCTGCCTGCCTTACCTGCTTCTGTCTTCTTTTATTAAGCACAGCGGCAAGCTCATTCATCTTTTATGAAGACAGTTTATGAAAGATATGAAGCCAACCGAAGGATTCTGGATTGCAGTGCCGCTGTTATGGTTACACTCCACATCTGTTACTTATCAGCAGTGTTATAAACTTCCAAACAGCCACTATAAATGGATATAGGATTTTTGCAAAGGATAACAATGTTTTCAGATTAATGAGACATCAGTTTAGGTAGAACTCTGTGAAAGGTTGTTCCCCAAAAATAAAAAAAGACATTATGCTTGTTTGGAGAAAATTGTGTTGACATTAATACATGAGAGTGACACTTTTTCACAATGTGGAGTTGTAAACTTTGTGTAGTTTCATTTTATTTACAAGCAGCACACACATTTAACTGGTAAAGTAATGGCTATGTACACTGAGTAGATATAAAATTATAACATACTGCCTGATACATCCTGTGTGTTAATTCCCCTTTTTCTGTAAAAGTAGCTTGAAGTCATAATGGAAATGTTTTTTTTCTTCTTAAATTATGAAAATACAGAGGATCTTCTAAATATGTCATAGTGTCACTTTTAAAGTTTTAGAATTAGGTAACATTAGCTGTAATAATTAGTACACAGTTTACAGAAACATCTCATAACTCCACAACTAACTCAACAATAAGAATGAAGCTAGATTTTAAACGAATGAATCTGTGAATATAAAATATACGAGTTGTACACTACACTTTAACTTTAATTAAACATTTAAATTTAAAATAAATGTAAATGCATATATGGTTAATGCTGTCTCAATTGTTAATTGTCTTAACAATTATATTGCTCACAAATTTAGTTATGGAGGCTTAAAAGTTTCTAACTCAGATGCAAACCCAAAAAAAGATAAAATTGTCTTTTAATCAGATGGTTAGCCCTGCAATGTGCTAAGCTTACAATAGTGAAATTACATGGTAACATTACCAGCATTTTCCTTATTCAATTGAAAGATTTCCTCTAAGCACAGCAAGTTTCTGGTCATCCAGGTTGGCAGACAGCAGCCCTATAGTCATGTCTAAAAAATCTATTTGATATCAAAGTTAGTTTCTACACAACTAAATAAATAGTTTGATTAGTAACTTTAATTATCTCATGTTACTCATGTAGTCATGTATTAAGAAAATCTGCTGAAGTTTTTCAGTATAATTATGAGTCATAATTACTTGCACTGATTGTCTGCTGTTTTTGAGTTTTAGCTCTTCTTGCTTTCTGGAGCAGTTTGAATACGCATTTCAAACACATTTTAGGAATATTAAAATTACTAATTATTGCAGGTTTTGGTTAAATTACTTGTTTAATACTCTAAAACAGTGGTTCTTAACCTGGGTTCGATCGAACCCTAGAGGTTCGATGAGTCGGTCTCAGGGGTTCAGAGGAGCCTCTGCCGCGGAGGTAAAGACACACTTGTGTAAAGTCGTGATGACGCGCCCCGCTTCGCCATCACTTGCTGCAGAGGATCATGTGACACTGCTTGGCCAATCAGTGCTGCGGGGAATTTAGCGCGCACAGTATTCAACAGCTGTCGTAGTTGTACGTTGTGTGGTTTCTTTCTTAATATTTTAATCCATAATAAATATGTCGAGCAAAAAAAGAAGAAAATGAACAGACTTTGCTGTGAAGATGCACTTGCCAAGGTGAAGCCACGCCTACCTGAACTGGTCTCCCAAATACAACAGCAGAAGCCACACTGATTTGCAAGTATATAATTTGTGCAATGCTTTCTTCTGGCCCCAAAAAAGTATTTTGTGGATTCAAAATGACAAAAAAGCAAATTAAATTTAAAATAAAAAAAAGAATTAAGTTATTAAAAAAAATTTTATTCTTCAAAAAAATCCACATTTATTTTTAATTAGTAAAATAGTAAAACAAAAAAAAATTGGGGGGCTGAAATTCTTTTATGGGGCCAAAATATTTTTTGGGTGGCCAGAATAAAGTAATACTATAATTTGCTGTGAGTTCATGGTTTTGTTCTTTGAGCAAGGTGACGTTCATGCACGGCTCATTTTGTGCATCAGCAAAAAACATGTACCTATGTCTTGAATTTGGAAAAAAAAAAAATTTTATTTATCACTAAAGAAGGGTTCGGTGAATGTGCATATGAAACCGATGGGTTCGGTACCTCTAAAAAGGTTAAGAACCACTGCTCTAAAATAAAAGTTCAAGACTTCAACTTGGCTCAGAACTTTCATGTGTTTACTTGGAACTTGACTTGTGACTTAGGTGGAAAGACTTGAAGCTTACTTTGGACTTGCAAAGCAACAACTTTGTCCCAACTCTGTCATATGCTTAGCTACTTGCTGTGCAATATATGCCAGATGCCATACATTTTTACAGTAAACAGTTTCTCAGAGAAAACCCGTAAGGGCAACTGAATTAAATACTGTGCATTGCTATTTACACTTTTTGTCTTATCTAATTTTTTTCATCTGTTACTTTCAGCTTGCGGTCCTGGATCCTTCAAATCCAAACAAGGGGATGGCCCCTGTTTTCCCTGCCCAGCCAATAGTCGAGCCACCTCTGGAGCAGCCAGCATTTGTTCCTGTCGAAATGGTTATTATCGCTCTGACACAGATACTCCAGACTCCCCGTGCACCAGTAAGTAAAGCCTTTTTTCAAGTGTTCCAGATAGTGAGGGAGGTTCTGATCATAAGACTTATTTTGGGGGTCAGGGGTATAATAAATGTTCACCCACTGTTTGAATTGTGTTTTCAGTACCTGATAAAACCTCCGTAGAAAACATTCCTATCATGTCCCTCAAATGTCAAACAAGACTGCTTACTATCGCAACATTACCAGACCTTTATCATCTTTGTTCTCCCTCTTCCATCTCCTTGAAATCTCTATGAATTAGTGGTATTATTGTCTCTCTACCTGCAGAAAGTGGTGCATTTTTATTCTATGGCTGTATCTCCACAAGCATGCAAATGTGGGAGAAAATTCGGTCAAATAGTGAAGAGTGAAAATTTCTTTTTTCTCCCGCTGCTGAGGGGTGGGGGTCTGATTCTCCCACAGTGCAGTGTGAGATAACGCTCTGTTAATTGGATAAGAATTGCCAAGACTCTGCCAATAGTTTGTCTTGCCCTTTCCCTGCAGCACTTTACACACACGCTCAGACACAGTGGAAATAAGCATGCAATTCAGATTTTAACTTGTGTTCTCCCTTTTTCTGAAGAACTGCTGGAACTCTTGCAAGTTGAAAAGAAAAAAAAAATCCTCTAGTTAATTCATGAAAAATGTACTAATAGCACAGCACCAGGGAATTTATTGGGTCATGAATTGTGCTGAAAGCAGTTGGCAGTAATGAACGTGTATGTGTATGTGTATGTGTAATGATATGTATTCTGTGTACCACAATATAACTGTCTATTGTCAAGATTTCCTTGTACTGTTACCAAGACAATTTTTTACACCTATTGTGCATGGAGATTAAATTCAATCTCATTCCCAAGCAATTTTCCTCATCTCATCCACGCCTTTACCTCGCTTTCACAGCTGTTCCATCGGCCCCACGCAGTGTTATCTCAAGCGTTAACGAAACATTGCTACTGCTAGAATGGAGCGAACCTCGGGATATGGGTGGCCGCGAGGACGTCTTCTATAGCGTCATCTGCAAAAAGTGCCTCCCTGAGCGAGGAATGTGTTCTCGATGTGATGACAATGTAGACATTTCTCCACGCCACCTGGGCCTGACGCAACGCCGTGTGACAGTTCGCAACCTCCAAGCCCACACGCAGTACAGCTTTGAGATCCAGGCGCTCAACGGTGTGTCCAACAAGAGCCCCTATACGCCTCAGTTTGCTGCAGTGAACATCACCACAAACCAGGCTGGTGGGTACATATATCCAACCTTGCACTTACCTGGCAGAGATCAATATTGATCTTGCAGGCAGTCAGAACTTTCAACGTCTGGAAAAATAATTCATGTATTCATGTGGGAGTATGTAACGTATTTGCTAAATAAAAAGAAAAAGGCTGAGAAGGAAGGTGTTGCTGAATGAGCATCTAAAGGGACCCTTTTCACACACCCACAGCATGCTGTCTTCTAAAATGGCTCCAAATAGAAGCAGCTCAGCAGTGTATTAAACCTTTAGTGTTTTAACTGCCCACTGGTTTCAACCCACTGCTTCTTCATCTTACAGCAACAGTAAATAGGCCACCATAGCAATTTTGGCTGAGATTAAGCAATTTTGTCTGTAGATGATTTGGAAGCAACCACCAGCTTGCAGCACGTTCTTTTTATTAGGGTTAGGGTCGTCAAGAATCAACTTTTTTTTTTTCTTCAAAATTGTTTTAAGGTTTATTGTACCTTAAATGACCTCAATAAAATTCAGAGATCTTACGTTTACTCAGTACCTTTGCTCTTAAGAGCAGTCTCTTTGTTGAGACTCTCCCAGGGCTCTTAAGTTGTGGCTTGGATGTGTTTAGCCCCTATGTTAAATTTGCTCTGGCTAGGCTCAGACAACAGCACAGATTATGCTTTGCTTCAGCCCCTTTCTCTTCGATCCATGGCCATGTCCTCCTCACCTCTAACCTTGTGTGCATGCCCCTAAAAGATGCTTTTGGAATGCTTTTGTGAGTGTAGGACCCGAAGGTCTCGTAGACCCCCATGTGAGAGGCCTCATTGTTTTATATGGAGGTCTGGCAGTAGGATGACAGAGTTGACTGTCCTTGCATAGTGCATAAGGTGCAGAGCAGTAGAACAGGGCAAGAGAGCATCAACTTTGATAAGATTATCCATTTTGTGATGTCCCACGACTATCCCGGCATGTGGATTCCCCTTTTAAGAACCAAAATAAATACCAAGGGTGGTGATAAGCCTCAGAAGCTACCTCCATGGTTACTGCAACATGCTTCCCCAGTGGAGGGCCTCTAATCCTTCCACCAAAGTAGCCAGGGGCCCTCCCTAGGAAGTATTGTCTTCTGTTATAGAAAGAGAGACATAAAGAGAAGAAATAAATTGGGTTGGGTAGAGAGGAAAGGACTTAGGCAACGTTAGTGTTTTGGGGACGAAAGATAGTGAGAGAAACAGAAGACTCTCTTGGTCAAAAACACAATGGTGGACTGAAAATATAGAGGGTGGGGAGGGCAAACTGGATGGATCTAAGGAAGTGTTAACAAAACAGTGAGAATGATTGTGTGCTCAAAGAAAAATGGCCTGAAGTTTCTTATGACGGAAAGGTGCCACTAGAGATCGATAGTGGAAGCTAAGAGACAAATGTAGCAATAGGAAAGTGAGTCAGAGCTCCAGGACAAGACTGAACTTAGAAAGTCTGGGAAGGCAGACAGTGCTTGGATGTTGATAGATAGATCCAAAAAAGGTATGAAAAGCTCAAGTGGGAGGAGTGGCACTGTGTTTTGTGCTTTTTGGAACGGTGTTTAAAAGCTAGTACATATTTATTAAGTTTTATAAAGTAGTTTATGGAGTTCTCTTCATATACTGTATCCCAAACTATTTGTCCATCAAACCGTGCTTGTGTTTGTAATTGGGAAATATTTATATATGTACAGAATTTGGATTGGCTTTTCTAATCTGTCCTTGCCTGATTTATAAAAGGGAATTATTATAATATGTTTGAGAAATGTATGCACATTTCTACTTTGAAATGTGCATGCTACTTTGATTCTTTTGGCATCAGTCAAGCACTGTGAGACATAAAATCATAGCATTTTGCTGGGATGGGTTCCGTATGCAAACTAGTGTCAGCAGCATTTCACAAACCTCACAACATTAGATGCATTTGGACTACATGGAGAGACAGAGAAAGGCTTTGAATTTTGAAAAAAAATGAACAGAAAATTATCATTAAACCAGATTTCCCTGTACTGCTTCCCCCAATGCAGCACCCTCTGCGGTCCCCACAGTCCACTTAATGGCAGCCACAGCAAGCACAATGAGTCTCTCCTGGCTTCCTCCAGAAAAACCAAATGGAATCATTCTGGATTATGAGATCAAATACCACGAGAAGGTAAGCAATAGTGTCAGTGAATCTCTAATAATTTCATTAGTTATGGAGATATCTTGTCAAAAAAAAAAACAATCCTCAAATTTTACACATAATTTGATATAATTGTGTAGTATTTTCCATAAATTTTAAATGACACAATATGTCCATGTATTTGACCTCATGTCAAATACATCAGTTGACTGATATGAATGGAGTTAAACAAAACTCATCCCATACAGGACATAATAGAAAAAAATACTAATTGGTAATAATTGGTTCTCAAAGCAGGTATGAAACTTTCAAAAGTTTGATATGAACTGACAGATGGTCAACATATAACATTTAACACCTCTATTTTCATATCTAGCAAAGGTTGGTTTTGAAAATTCTGACCTACAAAGTTATGAAATGATGACATAGGTACAATCTCCAATATCCCTAAGTTTGATATTTCTTGAGGGATTTGCTTTGGTCATTGTTTCAGTAGCTGGAGCCATACTTTGGTGTTAAACACGGAAACATTCAGTTCTTAGTCAGACCACTGCTCGATATCATGTATGAAAAAAAAAAAAATCACATGCTTTGATTTGTTAAAAGACTAGCGACCTCCTCTTATCACAGAGCGTTTTGTTACCCTGTAATACTGTGTTAAATTACTTCCTGGTATTAGTCCCTAGTTCTTTTCTACTTCCTCACCTGCCAGATTAACATTATTTAACAACAGCGGGACAATAAAGAAATAGGTTTAATGTACATAATTTTCTTCACTCATCTTTGTTTATACAGGATCAAGGTGAAGCCATTGCCCACACCATGACTGCTCAAAGGAGCAATGCCCGCATTGAGGGTCTTAAGGCTGGTACACCATATGTGGTTCAAGTCCGGGCCAGAACAGTGGCTGGTTATGGCCGGTATAGTAGCCCAGCGGACTTCAGTACCAATCTGCAAAGTATGTAACACACAAACTTCTCTTTTTTGTTTGTTGTTAGTCTCAGATTTCTTTCTGTTCAACCCAAGAGGGCTAACAGTGTTCCAATTTACACCTGTAGCCGACCCACCAAAGTCGTGGCAGGAACAGCTGCCTCTCATCGTTGGATCCATCACAGCAGCCTTGGTCTTCATCATTGCAGTTGTGGTCATTGGCATTGTCTGTCTTAGGTAAGACTATAGCACTTTAAAGAGTAATTTGAATAGGAGATCAATAAATAATGGAGTAAAACACTTCTTCAAATATAAAATAACAGTTGTGCATTTTTTTCAACTGTAAGAAAAGAAAAACAGCTTCAAATGTCAATTTTGTTGGGATGTCCTCCAAACAACCGCAGAGCAGTCTCAGTGGATTGCTGGGCCACCTGTGAAGCTACTGAATGCCAGATTAGCCCTCTGTATCTCTGAATAGTAAACAGCTTTGTCCAAAATGCTGCTGTGCCTATTGCATGCTGCTTGTGATAGCAGCTGTTGAGCTTGATAGGCCTGCACTCATAGCTCAGCACTCAAAATCAACTGTGCAAAAACCTAACCCCAAGGAACCCAGATGCTCCCAACTGACTAAGAAGATGTGAATGGCTACTCACACCTTTCAAAACGTCTGATTCTGCATCAGCTGGGTCTAACTGCACTCATTTATCCACACACCACTCCTTTGTCAAGTAGCAAATGCAATGCATGAGTGAATGCGTACGTGTGAACGACTGGCACCCATATCTGACTGGCGCCCACTGAGCTCCCTCTGCAAGCCAGTTCAGGCAGCGGCTGACAAGCGTGGGCATCGGTCATGCTAGACTGAATAATAATCTCCCTGATCCCCCCTCCCCTGCTCTTTCATTCTGCCTTCACTCTCTTCTATTTTAACACCACCACATTGTGTCTCTCTCAGGGTCTTGGCTTATCCACAGCTCTGACTGCCCCTGAAGAAGAAGAAGGAATAGTAATAATATGGAACACGTAGCTCTTGCATATAACAGAATAAAATTAGAAATTGAAATGAGATGCAAATCACCATTGGGTATTTTTTTTTCCCCGATTACTGGTTAGACAACAAAGGAAGCACATTAACATGTAATTTCAACAACTCACTCCCCTATCTGTGGTTCCCACCCCTTTTGCAATGCAAACAGGTCCTAGGCAGGAAGGTGAGGGTAGACAAACTGGAAAACACAAATGTGGAAAAAATACCAGACTAATAAAAACATACAAAGAAAGAATAACTCCTAAAGGGTAAGAGCCCATGTAGAGACAAGTTGAATCAAATTAAATTGGGAGGAAAAGTGTGATGTCTGTAGGGCGAGTAAAGCAAACAGCTGAGCTTGCTGTTTGGGTTTTTTTAGTGTTAGCTGCTCATCTTGGTGTAACTCAGAGTGAATAGCTTTTACTTCCTTCTTTATTGTATAACATCCTTTTGTTCAGACTTATATTGGAGTGTCCAAACATGAATCATTTTCCTGCTTCACTGATACATTCTTTATCAGTGAATCCCTTCCCTCAGAAAAAGAATCTGAACATTTTTACCAAAGAATGCAATAGTATGACAACATCTCATATCAAGATCAGAAATCAGTCAGGATCTGTTATCTCTTGTTGCTTTTGTTTGTTCCCATTACTTGAATTCCAGTCAGTGCATGTGACTTAGTTTGTGTTTTTATCTTTCTCTGCAGAAAACAAAGAAATGGCTCAGAATCAGAATATACAGAGAAACTTCAGCAGTACAGTAAGTATCTTTGCTAAGATGACCTTTCTTTTTGTACACCTTGCTATTGACTAACTGTTTCAGTAACTTGTAAAAGCATCCCATGACATTAGTTGGTTCACACAATTAATAAAGTAAACTGGCTTACTTTGATATTTGTCGATCAAACTTTATTTGGCAGCATAGATTCACTTTCCTGTTCTTGCTACTGAATCCCCAATAGTAACGCCAGGAATGAAGGTCTACATTGACCCCTTCACCTATGAGGATCCCAATGAAGCAGTGCGAGAGTTTGCCAAGGAGATTGACGTGTCCTGCGTGAAGATCGAGGAGGTCATTGGCGCAGGTAACCCACCAAAGCTCCTGAGCTACAGGGGGAAGACTGCTAGTCACCTCCAGGCCATACCATTAGAGGACTTCACACCAAGCGGTACTTTCACTCAACTCATCGTTAGTCCTCTTCTTCCTCCCACCCCTGCCACACTTGTCACCTTTTAGGATCCCTTTCCCAGTCTTAGAATTATCTCCAGCACCCAAACCCCTTATTATGAAGTAATTATTAATTCTGTCTGACTTAAGTTAGTGTGACTCACAATTCTTGCATCTTTACATGCCATGCAAATATACAGATGTCTGAAAACGTTTTGTAAAATGGATAACCATTTTACTATTTTCCTGATATTGAACCAATCCTGGAACAAGAGCAATGATGAGAACAAAAATATGAAGTATTTTTGAAACCACTGGAACAAGGCTTTGGATAATGTCAAGACATGTCAAGCCTCCTGCAGATATGATTTATTACTGAAGAGAATAATTTTGCCTGATACAAACACCAGTTTGCATTAGTCGTACTTCAATTTGAGGGTATATTCTTTGAATTTGAACTATTTGGTACATTAGCATAAAATACACTAAAGAGAATTTTCAGTTTTATTAAAATAATTTCCTTTTCCATAAGAGGATAAAACAAAGGATTGATCTCATCATGGGGCAATTTAATGCATTTTCTCTTGTCCAGGATTGTCTTTATCCTTTTCCAGGATTGTCTTTATCCTTTTCCACTTTTTATGATATTGAGAACTTCTTAATTAAAGAAAAGAAGTTCCACTAAATCACTGTATTTGATCCTAGTTTTTACCACTTCCACCTTTTCCATCATGTGGTTGTCTTTCCTTTAATTTAAAAGCCCCCACTCTTTACATGATGTTGTAGACAGTGAATTAATTTATGAACTTGACATATTTAAAAGTAATATCTCTGCTTAAAAGCTGCAGGACTATGCTGTGTGAGGTTGACTTTTTTAATATATGTATCTGAGCAAATATGGAGGACGTTGTGATGGCAGAGATGAGAATCCCCTACTACTGCTTCTACTACTACCAATACTACTGCTGCTACTACTACTACTACTACGACAGTTCTTCTACTGATGAGGCTACTACTTGAAACCCATCGCTTTCCAGCATTCGCCTCTAAAGTGACAAACCCTCATTCCCTGTCTTCCCTGTCCCCTTCCTCTCCTTTATTCCTCCCTTAATCCATTCCTCCATCCATCCATCCATCCATCCCCTTGCTGTCACATCCCTGACTTCCTCCACTGTGTCACCTTTTCACTCATTGACACAATACTCTGATTTAATTTTTCTTGCACACGCTTGGTGTAGAATCTAAGCATAAATCGTCCACAACCGCAAAACCCCCAAAACTTTTGTCTCCACCCATGTCTTTGTCCGGCTCCCGTCTTTCCAGTCCCACTGAAGCTTAGCACCTCCTTCCTGATCCACAATTCCCACCATCCCTTGGCCTACCAACTTAATCCACTCTGTTTGATTTTATTTTCAAATTTGTTTTTAATGTTTCATAACTTTCCACTTGTGAGCATCAAATCTGTCTTTCACTATGTTTTTGTTATTGTTTAGTCTAACAGTAAAATTTGTAGTAAATTTCCCATTCCACCACCATCCCTCAAAGACTAGCCCTAAGTCCTGGCTTCTCTTGCAGTTGCCCATGCCTCAACCTTCCCCCTACCCTTCCCTGGCTCCTTGGTTCTAACCAGTTAATTGTTCCCTCTCCCCTCTTTTCCCCCACTCTCCTCCACTCTTCCATCATGCCTCTCTTGCATCTCTCCTCTTCCTCTTTTGCTGTTTTTCTGGCTCACCTGGACTCCCGCAGGAGAGTTTGGGGAGGTGTGCCGTGGTCGATTGAAGCTGCCTGGGCGCCGAGAAATCATTGTGGCCATCAAGACTCTAAAAGTGGGCTACACTGATCGCCAGAGGCGAGACTTCCTGTCTGAAGCATCCATAATGGGCCAGTTTGACCACCCCAACATTATCCGTCTGGAGGGAGTGGTTACAAAGAGTCGGCCAGTCATGATTGTGACCGAGTTCATGGAAAATGGGGCTCTGGACTCTTTTCTAAGGGTAAGAAAATAAAAAACACAAACCAACATATTACTTAACAGCTATGAACTCATTCTAATAATAGCTACTCTTTTCAAGCAGAGTACCCCATCATTGGCTTGTTTTGAGATTTTACAGAGAACTTGTCTATCAGCCAGAATCAGATCTTTGGCTTGATCAACCAAGACCAGTTAGTCAAAAAAAAAAAAATAAAATCCTGTTTCTGATCAGTGAATGCAGCCTACCAAAGCATGGACGGGTCATGCACAAAATAACTCGTCAGTGTGGAAACTAAGTGAATAATATTTAAGCTATGTATTTAATTTCAGTAAGGTGTGAGAAAGTACTGTGACATAAGAAGTATTTAAAAGTGAAACTATGTCCTATGAGTTATGTCTGCATTGAGAATGTGAGTGACTTAAACCATAAAACAGGGAAGTTCTTCATATTACTGCCAGTTTGCTGTATTTCATCCTTTAGAGTGTGGAAAATATCTTCCTACACAAGTACATTAAAAAACGTTTCATTATTGTGAAGAGTTCAATATTTTTTGACGCTCATTTCAGAAAGTGAATCTCATAACTTCATTGCATAGAGTGACATTTTTCAAGGGCTTGGTAATTTTGATGATAATGTCTTATAGACAATTAAAACCAAAAATTCAGTTTGTTAGAAAATTAGAATAGATCACTGAAAAAAAAAACATTTTAAATAGAAATGTCAGGATTCTGAAAAGCATGTGGATTTCCATATACTCAACATTTGGTTGGGGCTCCTTTTGCATGAATTACTGCATCAGTGTAGCAAAGGCATAGAGGCGATGAGGTGTAATGGAAGCCCAGGTTGATTTGATAGTGATCTTCACATGATTTGAATTGTTTGGTCTATCGCCTGTTATCTTCCTCTTGACAATACCCGGTACATCTCTACTGGATTCAGGTCAGGTGAGTTTGCCGGTCAGTCACTCACAGTCGCACAGTGGTAATTTTACCAGATTGTGGCACTCTTGGCAGTGTGGCACCTTTAGCATTGTGGCCATGTCACAAGTCCTGAAGGAAAATGAAACCAGTGTGTCTGTACAGCTTGTCAGTAGCAAGATGTATTAAGTGATCTACATTTTCCTGGATGATTTCATTGACTGCAAACTTTCGAAAACATATTGGACCATCACTAGCAGATGACATGGAAACCCCAAATCCTTATTGACTCTGACAACTTCACAGCAGACTTTAAACAACATGGATTCTGTCTTTCCACTCTTTAATTTCTATTTTGATTTTAAGCCAGTGATATATCACTTAACCCTTTTACTGCGTGGTGGATGTAATCCAACCTTCTCACTCCGCATTCCCTTTCTAAAAAACAAACCTTTTATTTTAACACTTACCAATCTTCCTAAACAAACAAGACCATTCAGATCTCAATAATATTTTATTGTCATGTCGCATTCTTTTGGGCCTTGCAAGGTCTGTTTAAAGTCAGCTACATTGTCCCCATTACATATTTGAAAAATCTGGCTTTAGTGTTGTTGCTGACCTTTACAAAGAGCTCAATTCCCAATGATTCTCTGCCTCAAAATAACTTTTCAATGATTTTATCAGGCAAAGCCTGATAAAAAGTAGCAAAACACAGAGATATAGAGGAGGGAGTCAGGGACGGGTTGCCAGGAAAGAAAAAAAAAAAAACAATTACAATGTGATATGATTGCAGATGAACAAAGAAGGCAGAAGGACAAACTGAAAATAAAAAAATGTAGCAAAATAAGAAGTTAAACAAGAGGAATATTCCAAGAATTGCTTTGATCCACTATCCCACTAAAAATTTGTCATTCTGTTTCCCTTCACCAGCTCAATGATGGGCAGTTCACAGTAATCCAGTTGGTTGGCATGTTGCGTGGCATCGCAGCAGGCATGAAATATTTGTCTGACATGAACTACGTGCACAGAGACCTAGCTGCCCGCAACATTCTGGTCAACAGCAATCTGGTGTGTAAAGTGTCCGATTTTGGACTGTCGCGATTTCTCGAAGACGACCCCACAGATCCCACCTACACCAGCTCTCTGGTGAGTCAGTGTACACATTATGTGTTTGGGTGTTTTCAAGGTATGTTTGAAATCAATGTTTAAAGTTGTTACATGTAACAATTTTAACAACGGTATGTTAATTGTTTTGATTTCAGCAACTTTTACTCATGAATTAACAGATTATGCCCACATTGCTTCACTGTTCTGTCTGTTCTTGCCAGTACAATCTACCGTAACAGAGAAAAAAAAAATAAAAATCTCACCTGATTTCCAGGAAACACTTTTTTATTCCAATCAAATTAGAGTTATAAGGAACGACAACATCCTACAACCAAACTACATTAATTTAGATTTTCATATTTCCTGTATAATAAAACATAAAAATCCTTTGTTCATCCTGTGAAATTGAGCTGTGAAATAGCCTGACTGAAAAATTCATTTAAGACTATATATCATGACTATATATCATGTAGTATATAGTACATGAAAACAAAACAAACTAAAAAGAATAAAAACGCCTAGTTATATGTGGCAAAAAAACAAACAAAAAAACAAGTAATGTCATCTTCTGTTTTCAAGACACAGCATTATTAAATTTTAAACATATTCTTTACCTCGAGAAACACTGCAAGTATCAGATCTCAGACATCACACTAACAACTCAGTTTGTCATCAATTTGCATGGAAGAATTTTTAATCATGGCGCAAAAAAAAAATTATTTTGCAGCACAATAAATATCCTCAAAGCTTCATGTGTTTGTACTCATTTTCGTCTAAATGTTGACTAACCTTGTGTGTTTTGGGTGTTTGAGTTCTACGGCATGCACCCATGTGTTGTGCATTAACACCTCCCTTTGGAGTTTTGTTTCTCACCCTCTCTCTTTCCCTCTTGTGTGTGTGTGTGATTCTGCCTCTCTGTCTGTGCTCCATCCCTCCAGTATTTCATGCTTACATACTCATTCGCATATCCACAGGGAGGGAAAATCCCTATCCGTTGGACGGCCCCGGAAGCAATCGCCTACAGGAAGTTCACCTCAGCCAGTGATGTCTGGAGCTACGGCATAGTCATGTGGGAAGTTATGTCGTATGGTGAGAGGCCATATTGGGACATGAGCAATCAAGATGTAAGCTAACTTGATAAGGTTTTTTTTTTTTTTTTTTTTTTTTACTTAAATATGTCATTCTATATGTTATTTAGACACTCTAGTCTCTAAAGCTAACTGTTGGGGACCTGCAACAATAAGTGACATCTCATGGTCAGCAAATCTTCATACCAACTGTTAGGTGCTATCCACAGTAAAATTTTGTTGCTAAGGTATTCAGTAATTTGTAAATACATGTGTATTGTGAAGTCTGTTCTGTAAGTTACAGGAAGCCAGTGAAAGGATTGTAGAACCAGGGTGATGTGCTCTATTTTCCTAGTATTAGTGAGAAAGCAAGCAGCATAATTCTAGATCAGCTGCGGTGGTCTGATTGACTTTTGAGGCAAACTTTGAAGATACTGAATGTGACTAAAGTTAAATACATGGATGAGTTTCTCAATATCATGATGGAATATTAGTTCTTTGATTATGAACCTTTTAAAATCCCAGCTTTTAAAACATATTTTAATTTAACATTTTTTGTGTACATTTATCTGGGTGCCAATAAATATTGCAACCACTGCTGGAAATTAAATTAAGTAATAAAATCACACATTTATCTTCACAGTCATATGTATCACATGAAATTTACTAGTTTTTGACAAGTTTAAGATCTGCATCTCTGCAATGCTGTCATTTTGTATCAACACCAGTTTGGTAATAAGAAACAGAAGACTACTATTTCTGTTGTTCTTCCTAAGGTGATAAATGCTGTAGAGCAGGACTATCGGCTGCCCCCACCCATGGATTGCCCCACAGCCCTACACCAGCTTATGTTGGACTGTTGGGTGAAAGAAAGGAACCTGCGACCGAAATTCACCCAGATTGTGGCCACGTTGGATAAACTTATTCGCAATGCAGCAAGTCTCAAAGTGGTCTCCAACAGCACACAGTCCACTGGGTAAGTCCTATATAGGGTAGTATTAATTTCTCATTAATACCACATAAGTACTATAAGGGCTTCAAAGTAAACACTTCATCATCCAGTGTATCTTTGATACTATGGCGATAAAAAAAATAAAAAATATTGGACATGCTTTTTGTTTTTTCAAGGTATTTGTTTCAAGAGCAAATACCTTGCCCTTTGTATTTGATTTGATTTGCTAATTTACTAAATAGTTTAGCTTATGGAACTATTTTTGACTTGTTAGGTTTGATCTAGCTATTTGCTCCTGAGTGCAACTGTTTTGCAAAGATTCTTGATATAGTGTGCATAACTGACACTGTAGGTGTGTGTTAAGGCCATAGACAGTGTGTATTCAAATCTTTAGCACTCACAAGTGGAGAGAACGGCATTCTTAACCCTCTCAGGCTCAAATTAAGTTCTAGTTGCAGGAAAAATCTGATATTTGGAGAAAATGATCATATGGGGTAGTAATATACAATTCAGACTTTTTTTCAAAATAGTCAAAATTATCAAAAAAAATCATCAAGCAAATCTGCAACATCTGCCTGGAGAGGGTTAAAACACATCCAAATTACCACTGCTCAATACTGCCTTTAAAGCAGTTGATCCACCAACTAGGAGTTGAAGCAATAACATTTCATCTACATTTAGCTGACTTATCTATATCTGTTTCTTGGAAATAGTTCACAGCTCAGAAGGCTGCAGAATTGAAGGATATAGTAAAGGGGTGACCTACCTTTCTGTCCCTGCATCGGGGTCTTTCTGTCTTGAGGGAAGGCCTCAGACAATCCTTGGTTGGGCTCTTAAGGGAGAAGAGGGTCTCGGTTGGCCATCGGAGTGACGTTCTTAGAAGATTAGGCTTGTGGTTAATTAGCTCGATTAGGGCGATGCAAAAAAGAGATGCAAGCGCCTTCTAATTAGCCACTAACAAGATTTTAAACGGGCCAGCGGAGGGGTGGCCTCCTGCCGACAAACTTAACAAGAGAGGAGTGAGTGAGAGGTGGAATAGCAGAGCTGGTAGACTGCAGGTTCAAAAACACTGCCTGACACAATGTCCTTTGCTTTTGTGTTTTATGTACCTGAGTTTTAAAATTTTTAAATAAAAATGTATCATTGTTTACTTGCTTTCATACAAAACAGAAAACCTCAATTTATTTGTATAAATGCTCTTATACACTAGATTATTAGAGTTATAGTTTTTCTTAAAGTTATTCTTTTTTATAGATCATCTCCAACAAGTGGAAATGATGCTTCATAAGTTCATATTTGATTTTAGGTAAACTTGCACAGAATTTTATCCCTTTTTCTTCTGCTGTCTTATAGCACGTTCAACTGGCTGATATGAGCTGGTTACTCAGGATAACTGCCCTCCTAGAAAATGGAGTTGTATGCCTAACAGACACGTCTCTCAGAGCTTGCTAACTGTAGTTTTATAACACTTTCCTTCTAATTGATAATGGGTGGGACTCCTTTAGCTTCTATTCAATGAATATTCAGAAATATTCAGAATAAATGTAGCAGACTTCTTTAAGCAAGTTGACAGGCAGTTCCAAACAACGGGTATGAAATGGGCAGCTCTGCATCACTCTATTCTCCATACAGCCTTAGAAAACTACTGCTTCTTGGCATCTTATTAAAAAGACTTTAGACCAAAGGAATAGTAAAAAGGTAAGAATTTAATGATTTTGAAACCATACCCTTTATATTGGTAAAAGTCCATTCCTCATTCAATCTTCACAAGCTCAACATATCAAGTCCATACACTTATTAAAATGTAAAGAAGTAAATAAGCCGTTTGTAAAATCTGATACACCTCTGTCAGGATCATTGCAGCCCCTTGCGAATTTAGGTTTGGTTTTTAGCAGCTAGTTCACAGGATTAGCCACCTTTCCAGCTGTGCCACTATCTTTGTGTTACATTTAACCAGCTACAGTCTGGGGCCAGCCTAAGCCAACTTTAGAAAAGCAGGACTAACAATACTCAATTAAGAGAAGCCAGAGTCTGGCGTTAAAGGCAGCCTTAGCCCTTGGGCTCCGGAGCTCAGGCCTTATTAAAAATCCCTCCATCTGCACCACTCAATGGAGCCTCTGTATCTCTGTTATTACCTCCACCCCCCTCTATGCCTTTTTCCCCCTCTTTCTCTCTCTCTCCATTCCTCTTTTAATTGTTAATGAATTTAATGCCATCAAAAAGGATGACAGAGATCAGCAGAGCAGAGAAAAGAAGAGACAGTGGTGCTCTTTCTCTGGGCCTGCTCCCTCAACTGTTTCTCCTCATTTACCTTCTCTCACCTCCCTGACATCCTCTCCACCTCCACCTCAGCTCTTGTTCATGGGCTCTCGTTCACTGTGAGATGTTGATCAATTTTATTTAAACTCTCATGGTGGCTCATTTATCTTAATTGTTGATCAGGGCTGATTTTTATTTTTTTTTCAGAAGTGCTTCTTTTTGCTGTCAACAGGTGTGCAAAAATATCCAAAGTACTGCTCTATAAAGCTTATTTTCAGATCCAAAAGAGAAATTTCAGAAGCTTCAATTTACACACCGTCTTTTATAGTTAGCTGTATTGCAGAAAATTAAAAAGTTGAAAGTAACTACTTTTAGGGTCCATAGGATCATGTATCAGTCACAAGTTACAAGAAGTACATGTGAACAACATCTGTGTTTACATTCCAAAGGTAGTTCTGTCTTTACAAGTAAATGTCTGTCCAGCTCTTTGTGACTGTGTTTCACTCATCCTTTGCTTGTGTTAGCCCTTACTGAAAGAACTGTAAAATCCAATGATTGCGTGTCTAAAGGCCTAACATTTATAAAATATGAGCTGGGCTCAAGTTCATACAGATGGTCTAGATTTTATTTAAACTGACCAATAAAACCACATCAAATCAATTCTTTGCAGATCAGATTCAAATCATGTTTGTGAGAAGGTTTAAGAATGTGAATGTGTCCAACAACAGAAACCAAATTTCTAAGGTGTTTTTTTCTGTGTTGGCAGTGCCAAAAGTACACATTTGACACTTTCTTGCAGCAAAAAAAAAAAAAGGGAAAAAAAGGAGTTTAACAGAAGACACAATGAATGGAGGAAAAGATGTTTCCAGGGTTCTTTGAGGATTCTGGATATTTTACATGACTTAAACAGAAATACTAATAAATCCATTAATGACTACCACATGACCATGCCTCACCAGCTGCAGTGCCAACATCCACCACCCAAGCCTCCAGCCAGTCTCTCCACAGTCATAAAAGTACATAGCCTCATTGCACAAAACTCCTTGTATTCTGTTTGGAGCAGAGGGGAAGAAAGGAGGAGAAAAGAGAAGGAGATGCAGAGAAATGGAGAGGTGGCGCTTGGGGGGTGAGGTTGGCCGGTCGAGGCAATAGAGCAGTGACCTTAACCCTCTCTCTGTCTCTCTTTCTCTCTCCTCCTTTTCTGCTCCTCCCTGATGTAGGGTATCCCAGCCCTTGCTTGATCGCTGTGTGCCAGACTATACCACTTTCACCACTGTGGGGGACTGGCTGGATGCCATCAAGATGAGCCGCTACCGTGACAACTTTGTCAACGCTGGATTTGCATCCTTTGACCTAGTGGCCCAGATGACGGCAGAGTGAGTGGAGCTAATCAGGGCTAAAGTGATTGACTGTGTCGAGTTTGAGTCAAATTAGAGTTATAAAAATTGACCTTGAGGAAGTAAAAATAACCTCTTGGAGGAATTAAGAAGGGTGTGGAAGCAGTTGGTCTTCAGCAAAAACCAAAGGATTTACAATGTCAAGCCTATGCAATCATAGCATATTTTTTCTTCTGCTGTACGGTCTGTTTGGAAGTAGGTACAATACACATTTGAATAAAGATACTATTATTTCACAATTCTAACACAAAGATTGAGTGTATGACATGATCAGATTTCTTTTGTTTTAAACTGAATGTGAATAATTGTTCTTAATATGTCAAAAATAACATACTGATTATTCTACTTAACTTTAATATTATTGCATTTATATATAATACAAACATCTGCTAAACCTAGTAGTTTTCAAGTGCTTATTTCTAAGAAGTATTTCCCTTTTTGCCATTTCGTCTGTGTATTGTAACACAAGAATGCCAAGATAATAAGAGCTGGTTAATCAGCTGGGCTACCTACTCTGGAAGCCAACCTGCAAGCCACTGATAAATAGTGTCACTCATAGCTCACCAACTGTGGCTTTAAAACTGTAGTGCTTTTATAACAGTCATCTGTGGTGCTCCTTTAGTTTCTACAAGATCATGCTTGGTATACACTTTTGACATGGGCCACATAGGCAACTGCCCAGGGCAGCTGTTAGAAGAGAGAAACTTATCTGTGAACTTCACTCTCAACAAGTCTGCTATTGCTTTCATGCATGAGTCGTCCGTGGGTAGTTGGCACCCCCAAGTGATATGTGTGCACCCACTGTTGCCGCTGAGAGTAGGAAAATCAGTTTATGTGCTCTGTGTGGCAGAGTTACCTCTCCCAGAGCACTAGTCATTCTTACTGTCCTTGTTTTTCATAACCACAAATATATTCACACAAAATTTTTGTCAGCAAGGACAAAAGGTGGGGATGTGCAGTGTTGTTCTACAGCACTAAATGGCATCTCAATAAAAAGATTTGAACTGCAAGAAAGGTACAATGAAAAACTTCAGAAATTTAAAAACTGTCTGTTGAAAACTGTGATATTCTCTGATTCTGGTTACTGGTCCACACCTGTTTGATAGAAACAAACTGTTTTAGTATAATCCTGAACCTTATAAAGAACCACCTTTAATACAAAATGTAAGCAATATACAAGAGCATTATGTCTCTTTATTAAGCTTTTGTACCCACTGCTTAATTATAATTTTTAGCTTATGGCTAACCCAGTATCTGTCATGTTTACAAACAGGAAATGATGTCACAGAAACAATGTAAATCAGAGGCTGGTGATGATCAAATAAGTGAATTAGGAATATAATGATAAATAAATTGTTCTCATTAACTGCATAATAGCCAGTGGAGGTGGGGGTAATTTGTTTCAATTTGGCTGGGTTGACAGGTGTGGTATACTGTGGCTCTCTGTTGCCCTTAATGGCCAGTAATTCCTCTAATGGTTCCCATTTATTATCATTTCATCCACTGCTGCTGTGGTGAAGGGGACGGCACAATATGAAGGAAAAAAAAAAATACACCATTTATTTGTTCCATGCACTTTGATGTGACAGAATGAGAATGTAGTGTGAATATGTGTCCCTGCCTGTCTGTAAGTTTATATCTTCATACTCACAGCCACAAAGTCATTGGCTGTCTGTATCTAGAATTAGAATAAGAGACAAGATCTGCCCTCTTCCCACCTATTGACTGGTGACATCAAATGAGCGAGAGGAAGAGAGAGGGTACTTTGATGTTGCTGTACAGTTCAACAGATGCTATTATTAAATTACACCATCTGAATAATGACATAAAACGCAGAAGTCCTCTGAAATGTTTTTCAGAGTTTGGATTAAAGCTTAATTTATTAAAAGCATCCGCACTATATAGAAAAGCGCTATATCTAGCAGGTCTAATGCTAGAAAAGCATTAGACCTGACATTCTTTGTTTGCTACATCTGCTAAAGTCAGATTTTCTTATGAAGTAGGTTTTTATCAGTAATACCTGAGGCTTCACAACAGACTTCCAAAAATTAGGAAAGTGAACAACTGGATGACAAAAGAAATGTCAGGCCTAACAATACCATCTGAAGTATATGAACAGAATCTGAAATTTCTGTAGTTTACATATAAAAAATAAATAAATCCAGGTGCCTCAGCACAATCTGTCATCTGAAGTTTTCAGTGTTGGTTCTAAAATACTGTTTAGTCATTTAATTCTGTTTTAGCTTTGATACTTTCCTGCACACATAAAGCAAAACAAACCTGTAGTACCTTTCTGAAGAACTACTAAAAAATTTCCAGATATCCAGTTTACAATTCAATTACTGTTGGAAATCCTTATATTTTCCGTATCTTCACTTGCCAAACAGTAGCCAAGTTTGTTATTCAATCATTAACTATGGTTATGGCCTTTTGACACTTTTCCTCTTGCCCATCTTCTGGGTAACAGAGGTATGTTTCATTCAAACAGCCAATTTGTCCCACCCAGTTTTACTAAGATGCTCTCCGGAAGCCATTTTATGGATGACTGCCTTAATCGATCTGGTTCAATGAGTGTTCACTTGTGATGGAAAGTCAAACCTACTCCTGTGATGTTTGGTCTCTTGTTTTATGACAGACACCTGTTCTCATTTCTCAATGTTTTCACCACAGGGACTTGCTGCGGATAGGAGTGACGTTGGCTGGTCATCAGAAGAAAATTCTTGGTAGCATTCAGGACATGAGACTACAGATGAACCAAACACTTCCTGTCCAGGTGTGAGCAGCAGGACACACAAGATGGATGCAGTCAAAGGACAGCCAGACAGGAAAAGGGGAGAAACTGTGCCAGAGAAGGCCACTGGAAAACCCTAGCTGCCTGACCTATCTCTGCCAACTAGACACTATGAAACTGGCTTGCAGTGCCTAAGAATTATTTTTCTTTATTTCAATACCACTTACATTTCCTGTCCCCACTTTTTGTTCCCTGCATTGTTTCTTCCATCCAAAATTAATTAGTATGTTTTTGAAAGAAAATGACTTCCCCTAATTCCCATGTGTGCCTCACCAACTCTAGAATGGGTTGATGTTTGCATGCATGTTTTTTGTCAAGTTGGCCTTAGTTGTGCTCTGATCCTCATGCAAGACCCTCGTTTCTTGACCTTCTGAGTGTAATAAGACACGCTAAAGGATGAACTTCCCTTACAGGAAAGTAATCAAGGTGACAAAGATATCTGTGCCAGACCACAAGAGGTGGAGGACGATTATTTCCCCAAAAGATGCTGTTTTACTGTGCATGTGTTATTCTCCATCTTCATATTGAAGGTGTGTTACCTAAAAGGGCAGATGCTTGGAGAGGAATGGAGTGGTGAAGGAAAAAATTTAATCGTGCTGCAGTCAAAGGTTAAGAGGCTGATGGAGGTCAAAGAAAGGGAGACACATTTTTTGGACACCTGCTTTGACTGTTGGGTCACCAGGCGACCTCTTCACTCTAACCTGAAGTGACTTAGGATTGCTCCTCTTCTCGGGAACACCTACTAATCAAATGTTTTTGTTTTTTTTGTTGTTTTGTTTTTTTTCATACTAGACCTCTGTCCACAAAACAACATGTGATGTTTCCTTTTGAAGTTTTTTTGTCTCTCTCACACATTTTTTGGGAGAATTGTGGCCGGTCCAACTAGTACCCTGTCAACTGGACACTGTATGTGACAAGGGGGAAACAAGGACTCTGGCAACACTGTTTGAAAGACCTCCTGGCCTTTAGTGTGCATTTTTTTCAATGCGAGTGTCTACTTGTGTGTGCGCGCATGAGTGTGTGTATGTAAGAATAATGAGTGGATGTGCTAGAGTGCACCAGGGTGCACACGGATATACTGTAAAATATGGCTTCCGTAATTTGAAACCATGGAGAATTAACGCATGAACTGATCTGTAATAAGCAGACACTATATCTGAAATAATTATGCTATATTCTGTGGACAGCTGTTAAACATTCACCTTTCTTTATTGGATCCCAAAAACAGACTTTGATCACACGCACATACACACACACACAATTATGACTGACGCTTTTATTTTTATAATTATCTGGATTTAGAAATAATCAGAAAAATCGTCTCTATGTTTCTTGACATCCTGCCCTGTGTATTTATTTGTACCTCACCCACCAACCCGTGATCCCTCATCAGTATAAAGATGGACTAAGCCGTTTTGGGAACGTGAAACAATCAGAGAGAAGACAAAGCTCCAAGAGAATTCACCTGATGAAATAACAATTAATAAAGTAATTGCTTATATATTGGATTTTGTATTTTTGTTGTTGTTCTAAACAGCCTGTACAGGTTTTGTAACAAACGTAAGATAAATGACTAAAGAAAGAGTTGTTGTAAAATGTTTGTCTCAGAGTGAATTCATCAGGAAGTAATGGATGTTAGGAGAAAGAAAACAAGCATGATCAATCGCTGAATAACATGCTGTTTTTGTTTGTTTGTTTTTCATACATTGTTATCCCAGTGTTGACTATGTAGGTATATACGAGTGTATGTGTGCCTCTTGAACCTGATACTCAGCCACCCCAGCCCTATTTTCCTTTTAACATAAAGAGCATTTGTGAAGCACTGGGCTGTTACTAATTGTCTTCCAGGCACATAATTTCCATCTTCCGCGAACCACTCAACTGTTGTCCAACCCATTTTACATAAGCTTGTCAAGAGGTTTGTAAGGGAACAAGCCAAGGGATAGTGTTGCATCAAACTAGTTGCCTCACCTTTGTGTTATTTCGGTCAGCCTCGGAGGAGGAGCTCTATTACAGGACCTGTAGTTTCCTCTCCATCCAACAGGATCCTCATTAGAGAATTCGGAGCTGTCTGGCAGGAGAAACCTATTGGTCTTTTTCTGTCAGCTCGATTAATGCAGCAGCCAATCAGGCGTTGCAGGGATATGAATGTGCAGCACACAGGCATTTGCAGACACAGGGCAGGCAGACATATCATTATCTCTCATTCATTTGCTGTCTGGCCTGCAATCACCCTGTCTCAAGCTCCGGGTGCTGCATGATTAGCACAGAGCTGGATCAACAGTACGAGGGATACAGGCCAGCCAAAATCTGGAGCCAGCTTCATCTTAACTGACAGCAGCTGCATCTCTGAGGCCATGCTATTTGTGCTTCTCACAACAGGGTGTTTGGTGCGGGTGGATTAGGGAGTGGGGCGGTATCGCTGCTGTGATCTTGTAGATAGCCGCCATATTTTTTTGGTTTGGAGTTGATCAATGCAACACGTGAATACAAATCTTTATAATATTGCAATGTTTTTGGCAGTGCGGTGGTTCTTTCCAGATCTTTTAAGAAAAATCATATGCAAAACAGCACACGTTCCCTATTTTGTAACGATCCCTTTTACATGTGCAGATAATTTTACCAATGTAGCTGAACTCTTTGTAGAGCTTCCTATCCTGTAACACTTTTAGTGCAAACTTAGAATCATAATAGCAGTTTGACTGTTTTTGTACTAATACAGTGCCATAAAGAACTTTCAATTTGTCATCCCCAAATTAACAAATTCAGATTAATTATATTATTCATTAAAACATAGCAACAATGCAAGAATTAATTGAAAAAGTGTTTTACTGGGTGCTTTTTATTGTTATTCATAAATACTCTGCCCTCTTTCATGCCAGGACTCAGTTTATTGGAAAAGATTGATATAGCACATGTTTGTAAAGTGGCGGCAATTAGAATCTGAGATTGCCACAATTTCCCAATATTGCTTTCATTTTCTCCAGAGACGTCCATCTTTCAGTCACTTTAACTTCTCTGCTGATCTAACTCATTTGTGGCTCAGAATCAGATGCTGGGCACTGAAATACAGAAAAGTGGGCAGGATAAAGGGGCTAAACACAATCAGATGGCAAACATGCACGCTCAAGAAAAGTGGCAGCCTGGAGCGTGAACTATTGATGGCACTTTGAGGTCTGGAGCTGTGTTCAGTAGAGTCAAACTGGCCATGAGTGATGTGCTCAACTGGCAGCAATTTCACATATTTAAAAATTTAATTCACTTTAACTACTAATAAATAATCTGTAGGTCATTTTTTTTCAGACAAACATAGAAGTTTTATTTGCTTACTGTGCACAGAACGGAAAGGAATTATATCTCCTGGTTTTTGTGTTCATCCATCAAGCCGCATGTGGCTGAAGTTAAGATGGACTGTTACATTTGTGTGTGTATGTGTGTGGGAATAAAACAAATGCTATTTTATAAAGAAACTGTTTGATTGCCAGAGCATAGACTGCCAGCTATGGTTATCATTCAGTGCGTCAATAGAAATCTAATTATCTAAACATTCCTCAACTTTATTTTATCCGTTTTACATATATTGCAGATTATCACAGATTAAAGTCTCTTCTAAGAACAGCAGTCACGCCTCCACACACACTGAGCACTCTCTAACTTTGTTTCCATTAAAACGTGTCTGTTTTAAATAAATATACAGTCATTTTTATGTCCTCTAACATGTCCAGACTTGTCTTTTGGTCACTTTTATGTTACTTTTTACTTTTTTCCTAATAATAAGCAACATTTTTCAGAGAGTACTGTACATGATTAGTAAAGTAGGAACAGTGGGGTTGGAAAAATGAAATGCAATTGTTACTTCCTCTTTTGGAAAGAATTGAGATGTATTTAATGGTGCAGACATACACAACAAATTACTAAAAGAAGATGCATTCTTGTAGAAATATTTTTAAAAGACCCTTTTTTGCAATTAAATTATTTAAGAAATGTGATCCTATCTCCCATCTGATTCTTTGTGTGTTGTTTCTTTGCACTGATAATTCCTCCACATGGAAAGTGTTCTCTATCCTTTAGATACCATGCCAGTTTATAATCACACTCATGCTCCACAGTCAAGTAATTGCCCAAGACAAATACATTCAATCTCACCACATATGTTTTCATTCTCTTGCTTTTATGATTATTACCAGAACTAGTCATGCAGCATTTATTAGAATTTCATTTTGTATTCAATATAGCCAACATTTGGCTGACAAAGTGGATCTGAAATCATAAAACGTAACGGCACTTTTTCATACGGAACTACTCATTTTCTATCAAAAGCTTTCAGATTCAATGTTTGTGTTCCACATGGATTTCGGCTTCATTGTTGCCCCTGGAGTGGGAAAGCCTGAGGTCATTCAGAGTAACAATGATTTTCCAAATGTGCTTTTTATGGGATGTCTTTAGCTGCAAACACCAGAAGAGTAAATATTGATCTTTTGAGAAGTTATCCAGAGTTCATCACTTCTAATGTGAGCTTTAGTTCTTTGCTGCAGCTGCTCATATTGAAATAAAAAATTAGTATCTTCATCATAATGCAGTTGTTGTATTGAAATGTCAAAGTGGCTAGATTTCACTTTTAAAAGTACAAAAAACAAAATTTCATGAAAGTCAAAAGACCACAAGCATAGAAAAAAGCTGGTCAGAAACTTGCTAAACATTGTACAGGTAAAGCTTTTTTTTTTTTTAAACAGTTTTTGATTGTTTCTGTTTGAAAATAAGACGAGCCTTTCTCAAAAGATCATCAAACTGTTAACTTTTTAAGGCAATTTATGACCCACATGCAAGAAACTCTCAGGAGATTATATTAACAGATTTAATGTCATACAAAAATATTCTGTTCCTAGATCCAGGGCTTCTTTTAAAGAAAGATAAAGAAAGGTGAGAGAGGAATCAGTAGAATATTGAGTCAGACTTAAATTTGTTTTTCCGGGTACCATTGGTAGCACAGTGCACACACTGTAAGAGAGAGAAAGACAGAGCGACTCCTTCCCAATTTTTTTTTTTTCGACTGCTCAGCTCTCACTCTTTCTGCAACTCAGATGAATGAAGTCTGCTCTACTCACAGCAGATCTTTGCTTTGATTAGCATGAGAACCTTGGGGCCAATCACATGTGAGGGTATTGGATTATACCATTATGTGAAAACAGAACGGGGGAAACACAGGACAGTCAGGTGAGACCATGCCCTGAGTCAATAGACAAAATACCATACATATAATTGTCACCTGTAAAAGAGAAAGCAGCATGTGGCTGAAGATTAAAGATATTAGATAATCATAAATTATTATTGGTCTTCATTTAAATATCACTTATTATTACTGTCTTCATTTAAATATGGAGCCTTGATTCTGTCTCAATTTGGATAGAATATATATTTTTAAATATCTCTTCTTGGGATTCAGAAAAAAGATTAGATAATCCCACTTTTTTGTCACTACTGTCAGAATAAATGTTGACACTATGATAAAGTCATGTTAAAAAAAAACAAAAAAAACAACTATTGTTGGAAGAGATAACTGAAAGGTCAGTTTAATGGACACAGCTCTCTTCTTTCTAGTAATATGTTTTCATAATCAATCGATTTACAGGTCGATCTACGTTCCCACCCTCATCTATGGTCATGAGCTTTGGGTCATGACCGAAAGAACGAGATCGCGGATACAAGCGGCCAAAATGGGTTTTCTCCATAGGGTGGCTGGGCTCTCCCTTAGAGATAGGGTGAGAAGCTCAGTTATCCGGGAGGGACTCAGAGTAGAGCCGCTGCTCCTTCACGTCAAGAGGAGTCAGTTGAGGTGGCTCGGGCATTTGGTCAGGATGCCTCCTGGACGCCTCCCTGGTGAGGTGTTCCGGGCACATCCCACCGGGAGGAGGTCCTGGGGAAGACCCAGGACACGCTGGAGGAACTATGTCTCGGCTGGCCTGGGAACGCCTTGGGGTTCCCCCAGAAGAGCTGGAAGAAGTGGCTGGGGAGAGTGAAGTCTGGGCTTCCCTTCTGAAGCTGCTGCCCCCGCGACCCGACCCCGGATAAGCGGAAGACGATGGATGGATGGATGGATGGATGGATGGATGGATGGATGGATGGATGGATGGATGGATGGATGGATGGATGGATGGAATCAATCTCCACATGCCTATTGTGGGACTACTTTGGCAGAGAGGACTTACAAATCCCATGTAAGAAAATAACTGCAAACATCTCAATCTGAACAAAGAGACTATATTATAGGTTTCAAATTTATTTTGGTTAACTCACACAGCGACTACTACTTCAGTGCTCAATGCACAGTAGAATCTGTCAGTTTGAGGTAAATATGGACACATGCCAAGATGAACTAGAGGACTGTACACTTACCTCAAGCTATTGACACAGTGTCACATTACTCCAAGCTGGAGAATATTGATTGTCTGCAGGCCCATTTCATCAAAATATGTCCTACAACGCAAGGGAAAATTATTAAGAAGTCAATAAAGATTAATTTCTTATCCCCTCTTGGTCTGTGAGGCAGCATTAGCATAAATATTGTTACCTTCACATGCCTTAACCACATGTCGGTCAGGAGGATCCATGAAAAACATGATCACACAGCATTAAAAAAAGAGAAAGAAAGAAAACCGCTTTCTTACAACGTCCTTGCTGACTCCTGATTTTCAAAGCCAGGCTCCTTTCATTCAGTCTTAGTCCAGATAGTCTGTTCCCTCCCCCCATAAGCTCCCCACTAACACCCACACATCCTTTCCTTCATCGTTTCTCATCTCCTCTGCCATAATCCCTCTCATTTACTTTGGCTCGGAACAACTAATTGGTCACGTCTGTACGGTGACATGGGGACCCAACATAATTGCTGGACAAATAGCAAGGCGTTTAGCTTGAGACCTGTCTCAAGCAAGCTGTACACAGACACCAACCAACTGGAAAGCCTAATTACCACTTTAGCCCCACAACTCGCTAATTGGCAAATACTTCTGACAAAGAAATATGTGTATCTCCCTGTGCGTGTTTGTCAGTGCTTTAGCTTTCTTACTTGAAATAACAAGCCTGTGAAATAAATGAAATGCATAAAAAAAAAATCAGCAGCACATATGAAAAGTCAACACCTTAAAAATGGTGGTATTAATTACATGTGTTGTTGCCATTGTGTTATCCTGCCATCAGTCCACTAATTGAATTTGCTGGGTTGGTTTAGCCTAGTTCAGACTTTTTTATATACTCTCCCACCAACTTGACTGTTCTTTTTTAAACACCAGTGCTATTTCCAGTTGAAGCTTTTAGCTACATAGATCGTTTTAATACTTTAACTATTACAATACAGTAGATGCAGCGTTTTAAGTAAACTGAATTTTGGATATTGAGAAAATAGTACTTTACATTCAGTAGATAGATAACACTTCACTTTAAGTTTGTAGGAAGCACCAGCTGAGGTGATCGATGAAGTCAGCAACCTCAAACAACAAACGCCTCATAGAAAATATGGAAATTCTTCCACTGAAGAAACAAACCCACGTTGAACAACATTCTCTTATAAAAATTCTACATATTTAATGTGAGCTTAGGTGGTGTATCCAACTTTGATCAACTTCTTGATTATTAACTTTGGCAGGAATGAAAGGAGCATGTTACTACCAGGTAAGTGCCTTTCAGAAAACTGAAGAACCTCACAGAATTAGTTCACTGTTTGAACATTAAAACAACCATAGCATGTGCAAAATAAACTTTACTCATTTTTGAACCATACAAATTCTTCTAGATATGTTTTTAAATGGTGTCAAAATCTACTTATATGCTTAAGTGATCAGCTTCTTACAAAAATACATCACAAAGAAAAATTCTATTTTTAAATCCCTGAAAACATTTGCTGACACATCAACATTGCCCCTAACCCCAGAGCAGAGGACCCCACACATTTTTTTCTATTTATTTTTAAACTAAAACAAGTGTCCTATTGTTGGACATTCAGGTGCAGCTGCATGGTCTCTCTGTCTGACAGGTTAAGCATGTCTGCCAGGGAAACAATATTTAACAGGACTGTGCTAAGGGAGGTGGGTTCACGGTCAAAAGCTGGACAGTCAGTGGGGATCTGTCACATTTGAAGATATGGCATCCTTCAGGTGCAGCAAGGCCACTCAACATGCAAAGCAAGATGTCAGCAATGGGCAATAACGTGTTCTCACTTCCACAGTTAGGAAGATAGCAGCTTAATTTACTGGAAACAGCACATAATACAAGTACTACAATGAATAAATCACATGGCTTAACACAAGACATCCTTAACATGATGCTTTGTGCTAGTTGTAGAAATAAATACCACACATGCAGCATACATATTCTGTGTCCAGTGAAGTAATGTATTGAGATGCTTTTCTCACAGCTACTCAAAAGCCTTTTGTTTGTGAACTTTTGTGGGAGTTTAATGATCTGCAATCTAATGTGGTAAATATTAAACTTCAAATTTAATTACAGGGATAAATTCACAGTGTGTAAAGACACATTTAACTAAGTTTATAATTAGCTTATTATCTCCTTGTGGGCAGGGTACTATTTATCTATGGTCTCAAGATTTTACATGAAAAATCAACCTGATAAGAATAAAAAAAACTATAATTTTCAGTTTATCTGCTGTAATTATTAACAATAACAGCTCAACAAGCATCTGCTGGGCTCTTTTTCTTGAAAGTGAATGATCACGTTGCGTCATTGATAATTACACACACCAGCCAAAAATAATTAATTGCTATTGCTTTGTAGTTATGAAAGACGGTCCCGACATTGCCAAGTCAAGGTCATTTTTTTTCCTCGTCATCGGTAGGCATGAAGGGAAGGGCCTTGTTCCATCCTGACATCTCATTAACTCCTCGTCGATATTTATCAGTCTTAATCAGAGCTGTGACAGGTCCGGTGTGATTACTTCCTGTGTGTGAAAGCAATCACACCTCGTCCTCCCAACTGTCCTTGATTTATTGAGGGAAAAACACTCTAGCACGGCTGAGAAACTTTGAAAGCTGTGTAAAACAGACAGAAAAGAAAAGAGCACATTCACAGGCTCTGCCTTATCTCTGGGAATGGTGAAACAGCACAAGATTAAATACTTCAGCAAGAAATCTACGAAGAAGAACTACTTGCTTTTTCAGACATTCAACGAAATGTTAACTGTCTATGTTGAAAAAATAAAGGTCTAGGAAAGTATCTTTTTAAAAGCTGGTGGTGAAAACTGGTGAAAAGATTTTTTGAATAGATTGAGAAACACCATATTTACCCAATGGTACATTACCATAATATGGTATTTTACCTAACAATCCCTAGTAACCAAAAATCTCAGTGTTTCATTGATATTTTATGAAATCCACCACAAAGTACTGCATGGATGTAAATTGAAATTGTGGAATGCATATATATGTAGTCATTCAAAAACAGTTTCTCCTTCCAGCATCTAGTGTTATTTTGGGTATGATGGTTTTAGCTGACCAGACCAGCTTCTTTGATGATGGGTTCAAAGAATTTAAGGTAGAAGGAGCAACTTGCCATCTCTCTCATTAGCTTCAATAAGTTGTCAAAAAATTTAAATTGGGGACTGTGGCTGGGCCACCCCAAAACATATACATTATAAAAAAAAACACATTGGTGAAATTAAAAGATTACTTTTAACTCGTGGTGGTACATAATTATTATTTTTTAAAATTAAATTAGTCAGGCTTTGTAACAAATTGATCAAGATTAACCACATTCTAGACAAATAGCAATATTTTACAAAAGGATGAAAGGTTTTATAAGCAAAAAAACTTTTGGCTGATAAGTGAGTCAATAAATAGACAAACAATTTATATACATTATATTATGTATTCTTTCCCAATCATGTAGGAGAAAATAAAGGGCAGCTTAGAAACACTGATCACAGCAGCGGTGGAGCAGGCCTTGAACAAAAGAGAAATGGAGACATGCATTTTATATATATCATGCTGTTAACTGTCATCACTTTGAGTGACATGAGTTTCGATAAGGTTGTTGAATGGCCAGGTTTTTTTTTAATGAGAATTCTGCAAGCAAACTATTTCTGTAGTTTCAAAGAAAACCTAAATACACATCCTAAGGTTTAACACGGCCAGCAGGGGGTAGGAATAATTACAGCACAGAAAGTGAGACATCTAGAAAAGAGCCCACACAGGGTGGAATATGGTAGTGCTGTGATTGTCAAAGCCTTTTTAATGACTGATAAGAAAGTTCCAGTTTAACATCGCTATTTTTCTACCACTCACTTTTATTTTGACTAACAATATGTTTTAAACTAATGTTTTAACTGTAACAAACCTGTTCAAAAAAAGAGAACAAGCAGAAAATTAGAGTAAGTGGCTAAATTAATTTCTTGTTCATGCAAAACTGTGATCATTCTTGATGAACATCAGGTGTTCAGTCATTCTCCTTGACCCTGCTAATGACCTTTAACAAGGGAAATGTGAAGCAAGCTAATATCAAGTGGCAGCCAGACAAAGGTGCGACAACAGGGGGTGTCAGATAATGTGCTAACATTCTTGCAGCTGTGTAGTTTTGAAGACTATGGATGTGGTTTTCTGAGGGACCAAGTGTTAACTCATTAGGAAGTCTGCTTCACCTCTCTGGATTACCATTGCCCTTTAAACAGCGCAGATCATACCAATTCTTAACAAAACAAAGGGAGAGGGAAATAAACAGTTGTAGGAAGTGGGACACTGTCCAAATTCACTCTTTAAGACTGGCTATTTTAACATTATTTGCCTGTTACATTGCATGATGCTACCCTAGGCACGTCTAAATCTTGGTACCAGTCACAGCTACTCAGTCTCAAAACATGAATCCTATTTGATAAAACAAATTGGTTAAGGTATTACCCCACCAGTGGCAAGACCCTCACATCATGGCTGACAGGGTCATACAAAGGACAGATTACAATGCATCTTGGGTGAAATGTTCCCCCTGTTTTTAATAAGCAGCAGTTCTGCAAAGAAGAAAAAAGGGGACAGCTGGTAAACAGAGAACTAGACAGACGTTAAATAAAAATAAACTGATCAGACATTAAGGATAGCTGTTGCCATCACAAAAACAATGAGTGCTGTGTTTAATAGCCGTATGGAGACGATACTAAACACACAGTTCTCACTTATAGCTCATTAACAAGGATTTGCATCAAGCCTAATTTAGCCAAGTGCAGTGTGAGGGTGTAAATGGTGTAAATGGTGTCCAATAAAGAACAATAAAGGCTTTCGATACCAGCATAGTTATTCTTGGCAATTACATCCCATTATATTCTAGATTGTTAGAGCCATCATATTAGCCACATGGAAGATGTGAAATAAAAGGTATCTTCCATGCATCAAAAGTGGTCTATAAACACAGCTCTACATTAGAAAGCATTGTTTGATGAAGCAATATTATCTAGTGCAATGATGCTTGTATGACTACAACAAGAGGAATACACAAGAATTTTAACCCAATCCTCACACAAGGGGCTCCACATATTAGGACTGGCATTTGGTCCCCATAAGACCCATCAATCTTCAGAAGGGTAGTTAATATGCCAGAAATGGACTTAATTGCATAGCCAAACAAGTACACACACACACACACACACACACACGCAAACAAAGAAATAGGTTATCTCAGTCATGCTTGCATTTCAGTGATGAAAACTAGAGGCATATTATTTTCTTTTCCATAAATAGAGTTCTACATCCATACATTTTTTTTGTGGCAAAAAAAAATACATACAGGATTGTGTTTTGATGTGACAATGGAGTCATAGCTTACTTTTAAAACACACAGAAATGTGCTCAACAGAATTACATTTAATTTGATTCAGTTTAGAAAAATAAGGAGCAATGTATGTAATAAGACTTCACCAATATTTGTGAATGTCGTGGTTTACATGGTGTGAAAGGTTTGTGTTGATTAATACTGTTGCTTTTTAAAAATATATACTATACATGTAGTTACCATAAGCTTAAAACCTTGTACATTTCTTGTAGATTTACAACTAACATATTTAACAGTTTGAATATATCTTAAAACCAAATGAAATTAAAAATTAAGCAGGAAAATTTTTAGATGAGCTACTATGACGTTTTTAGACTTATGTTCTGTCTGAAAATGCAAGTACTTGTATGGGCCACCTTCTGTTTTGGAAAATACAAGCAGTGGTTTTGGTTCACTCAATTTGATTCTAAAAAAGATGTTTACTTTAATAGCAAGAAAACAACAGGTTGTAGTAAATAAATGAAAAAAAAAGGTCTCATTTTCAAGGTGTTATTTTCTGCTATGGAAAAAAAGTTAGTTGATGTAACAGTAAGACTGCATTTATTTTCATATAACTGATTTGTAAGGTGCAGGTTCTTTTCATCTCTGTGTTGTTCAGGGTATCGTGCCAAGAGAGGTGATACTTACTGGATTATGACGTGCATGAACATGTTTCACAATTGCCTGCCATGCCTTTCAGCCCATATGAGAGTTTTTGTCACTTCGCACAGGGGCCATTTCAGAATGTGCGGTATAAGATGTGTTTGTACTGTTGTTGTCAAGTATGTCTGGTTTTTTTTTTTCCCCTTTTCAAACCTACCACTAATCCTCTTTTCTGCTCCCAACAGGGAAGGAGAGCGCTTGTATGTCAATCCAACAAAACTGCCTGCTCTGAAGAAGTGCACTGAACTCTTTCAACTAAGTGTGAAAGCATCAAAGCAAATACTAAATAAATGAACAGTCAAAGGAACTGCAACCACTTACACACACAGGTCACAAGATGCATATAGGTGCGACCAAGTAAAAACATTAAAAAAAAAATCTCAAACTGTCATTCAGGACAAAATATTAAGCAAAGCCTAAATATTTCTAATTGTTATATTTTGTATCTGAGCCCCTTCTGTAATTGACTGCAATGCTTTCTCACAGTTTTACTGTGAGCAAATTTGGGATTTTGCATATCTTTGGAGAGCTTTTCTCATAACTTTCAGAAGTTTCACTATCTGGAATAAGAACATCAGTTCAGGGTTTGGTTTAAGATAAAGTGTGATACAGGTTTTGGTTAAGGTTAGGAATACTGTTAATGGTCAGAGTTACGGAAAATGTCAGGGTTAGGCATCAATTCACAAACTAAAATGAATGGAAATCATTACAATGTCTTAATGTGGATAGAAATACAAATCTGGGTTTGTGTGTGTGTTTTGCTTTTGAAAATATTACTGTGTCATCTGTATACAGTATTCAAGCAAGTAATTATCATCAAAAGAGAATATTACATTGCATTGCTTCTGACTTTCTTGAGCTTAAAGTCACATTTTAAAAACTTTTAAAAGTTTAACTTTTTTGCTGTTTTTGTTATGAGGTTGCCTTTCACACAATATTTTGTTTGCAAATACATATCAACAAATAAGTGCCACATTGCCAGTGTTTCTATGAGTAACCAACAATAAACCTTAGTTGTTCAATAATATCTCCAGATATCGCTTCTTCATGTTAGATGAATGATAAAGCAGACTTAAACCTTTAAGCTGTTGCTAATGCCAAGCAAGCCAGAGCTTGTGAAAATACATGCAGTCTCTGTCCAGAATTTAGTCATAACATTTTACTTCTTTTAAATCAGTTGGTCTCAAAACCATGAAGAGCTGGGCTTGTTTTGACTCTGCTGCTAACTCCAAATCTTCAGATTTTGTAAGGTATTAAATTTCTTAGGTCTTAGGTAGATTATTGAAAAAGAAAGCTGAAAATTTGTTTTCCATTTCTTAATTTTCCAGCTGGTTTTAAACTGGTTTCAACCACCAACTATGGTAAAAAACTCAATTTCCTCATTCCTAGCTGGCTGCCATGTGTAGTTGAGATAATGTGGCCCTAGTTACTGCCTGTGCTGACTTTCTTTTCCTCAGGACATACTGCCATTTACTGGACTGTTGATTATTGCCAGACTGCATTTCCTCTGCCGGGGAACATTCTTACAAACAGCTTTGTCTATCTCTCTTAAACACACCCACATGTAACACTCATTCACAAATGTGAATGAGTGTTACAAGAGTTCAGATTATTCACCTTAAATGCAATAACAGTGATTTTTCTCTTAGCAGTGAATGAAATCAATCTGATGTAAGTGGAATAGAAACAAATATGGTAATCTTTCTTTTTTTATAGGAAACGAAAAAAAGTACAAGAAGCAAAAGTAAAGCTAACCCCTCTGAAACATATTTGATTTAATCTTGTTCTTCTCTTTTGTTACCTTCTCTTTTTTCCATCCATTTGATGGACTGGTTTTAATCCCAAGACCATCTTCCCCCTGGTCTCTGTTTCAAAGAGAGGTCATGCTTATAAAGTCAGATTCACTTCAGATGACCAAATTCTATGTATCACGTGTAATATAATAAAATACTCGACCCTGAGTCATAGCAGTTACTCTGCTATGAAACAAAGTAAGGATATATTTGCACGACCACAACCTAAATTTCTGCATAATTTCATTTATGTATTCAAATTCCTGGTTGGTGCACAGAATTTTGGCCAATAAACCACAGTGATTATATCTTTAATCTGGCTTTTTTCCTTTGCAAAAGGCATATTGGGCAAACAACTATATCACTGCAGCGTGTCCTCCTTTTCAAATGAATGCTTTTATATCATTTGCTAAAAGTAAAGCACAAAAAAAAAAAAAAAAATCAACACTGGTTTCACTGGTTTGGTCAGAATAATAAAAGCTAATCTGCAGTTGCAATGTCCAAAACAGGATTTTCTTTTTTAATCCTCCATATGCATCATTTATGAATAGTCATTTGAGGACATAGTGCCCCAGCCCAATAGTTTATTACAATCAACACTGTATGCAGTAAAATAATACTGTATTTCATCAGTATTATATAGTGGACATTAGACAGAGTAGAACTTAAATTTCTCACTAGGAATGTTTAGGATGCAACACTCTCTCCTATCTGCTTTTCCTGGCAGCAACATATATTTTGTCCCAATATTGTCAATTCAAATCAGTTTATAAACATAACACCTATTCACAACACATTATCTTTAGATGTTAACTAAACACTTTGCAAAATAATAATAATTAAAAAAAATAAAAAATCAATCAGATTCAGAGAGACTGTAGGTCAAGTTCAGTCCAACCATCCACTATCTGTACTTGCAAGTAAGAGTAGTACTACATAAACATATTAAAAGTGATTAGTAAAAATAGTGAGTAACTGATTTGATATTTAAAATTTTATGTCTTCAGACAGACAAAATATATAAAATGTGCAAAGTTTGGTATTTAAAAGTCCTAAAAAAATAATAGCAGACGAATACAAAATAATGTTATATATATATATATATATATATATATATATAGTAAAGTCCGCTCGCATGCACACGCACACCCGACATAACTTACGTTTTGCTTTCAACTTAAACTGCCGCGGTTCGTGGATGCACAAGCGTTGTTCCTGCCTCAGTTGTCTTATCCATTCAAGTTTGTGATTTTTAGTGTCAAACATGTTCCCGGTTAAGAAATTCAAACAAAGCTACTTCCGGATTAAAGCGCACGGGAGAGAGTCACGTGAATACGAAATGACGTCATGAAGACGTATTAATTAAGTGTTTTCTATTAAATTAAAATTAAACTAAACATTCAATTAAACCTGGTCACAGGTTTTGTTTTTTTTTCAGTGTTCTAATTATTTTTTATTTACTTTGTATACTTTGATAAGAGTTTTCTTGAATTAGAAGTTTTTTGGGGTTTTTTGCTGTTTTGTTTGTCTTCTTGTGGGCGGAGCCTGTGACTATAAAAGATGGTTCTGAGTTTAGACTCCCAACAGGTCACACTGAAGGAGATGGATTTTTGAGCTGCAATGATGGTACTGGTGAGGTTTTTTTTTGGTCTGTTTTTAAACTGCCTGGATGTCCCTTGTACAATAGTACTAAAAATATTAACTACTTAGAAAAAGACAAAAAGCAAATAAAGAATAAATGAAACCACTTCTGTTATAGATTGTTCATTTTCTTTGGAGCTCAGGAAATGTTAACTGTCGTCACATGGCATTTAATAAGTCAATTAAACATTTTTGCAAATGTATCAGAGTCCAAACGTTGCTGCTGGAAATCTTTTCAAATGCATGTTACAAATGTTGGTTTCAAGTGACTCCTGCTTGGTCCTATTAGACAGAATGTAATATGATTGTGAAATTAAAGTATCAAAACAAAAAATATCCCTGCTCCTATAATGGGAGCCAAATGCCATTTTTAATTAAATTAGTATTGGAGAGAGAAGAAAGAGAGGACATTCTATTCTCAGAATGATAATAAGACTGGGTCATAAAAACCTCAGAAGAAAAGCAAGGATATAATCAACATGTATCAGTAAAAATTTTACATTTTGTCAATCAGTGGGAAACACACATGCTACATGCCAAAATCCCCAATCACACTATTTTATTTGAACTTGCTAACTCATATCAGGACACAGCGAGAAGACAGCATCCCCACAAAGGATTAACAGTAACTCAAATTGCTTTCCACTTTGTTGAGTTCCAGAAAACCCCTCTGGTGCTAGGAAACAGCAACCAATTCTGTACTCCAGGTTGCTGAAAGTAGAGCTGATAAGCAGCAAAATGTGCTGATCACATCTTCCTGGAAGATCTTATCAGATCTGCTCCAAATCAATCAGCAAGCTTGGTCTGAAATTGTAAAGCCAGAGGTAAAATCTAATATTACCCAAGCCTATGCAGTAAGGAAAGTCTCTCACACTGTAGATACATTTTATCATCAGTTTGATTAAGTTAGCAGAACAAAGACACCTCAGGTTAATATAGTTTTTTTGGCTTAGAGCACCTTCTCTTATGCTGGGTAATTTTTGAATAGTGTGTGTCACTAAGAATCAGAGGATAGACCAAAACAGTGTCCATTACTCTAATACGTAAAAGTAATTATGTAACTAGTCTATTAGAATTTTAGAGTGAAGCTTTTAGAGTCCACACATAAAAATATTTTTTTTTACAAAATAGTTAATGTAATTCAGTATTTTGTGTTGATTGCATAATTTCATTATGAATATTTTATTCAGAATGAAATGGTCAAAGAAGATTTGACCAGAGGTCAAAATCAAATTGGAAAATTTCACCACTGGAAATTTTACCAATTTCCAGCGGTCAAATGAAAAATTCTGATGTATCTATAACAGAATCAAGACTAAAAAACAAACAAACAAAAATTCCACAAATAAAACATCCTTTTAGGACTGAAAACATAATTATTGCCTTTTGTAAAACAGGTCAGAACATGAAATACAGTATATCTGAATGTGTAGCATATCTTTGCTGTCACTGTAATGCAATTGACTTGAATACATGGCAGTAAATATATTCATATATTTATGAATAATTCCATAGATGAATATCAATGGTTTTATTATGACGGCAAAATAATACACGATCTGCATAATTTTATCCAGAAACACAGTATCACATGCATTGCAATATTGTTTCAGCCACTTCCTTCAAAGGCAGGCATATTATCCAAAGCCATTACCTACTTCTTTTAAATGCAAGCTTACTTTGCCCCAAAGTGGAATAAAACACGATTAATGATTTCAATTACTCTGACCCTGCTTGTCGTTTACAGTGCCTGAGGTCTGCGTGAGGGAACTGTGCTGCATAAAAGCTTATGGTGAAGGACATTTACTGGTGAAATGATTCAGTGAGGAGCTGGCAGTTTTTGCTGCCTCATCAGAGGGGGAACAGAGTTTGTCTTTGTTCTGGGATCCTCTAGTTGCTCTGCATGGAAACCACATTGTTGATTAATGATCCCGATGCTGTTGGTCTGCCATTCTTTCTGAGCATAAAAATCTCTTTGTTTTGATGTTTCATGAACTTTCAAAATGACTGCAATGTGTCAAATTGAACTCCATTACAAATGCATTACTAGTTTCAAAACTATATAAAATTATTCTATGCAATATGAAAGTAAGAGCATAGCTTGTGGTTGTTTAACCACAACATGGCTTTGCATTAAGGAATGAGTACATAAACAGAGATTTAATTGTCATAGATTTGAACTGCATGAATATTACAACTGTGTAACATCTAAAACTTCAACACAGTCATCACCTCCAACAAGCAATTGTTTCTCAAAAGTATTGTGGGTCCATGTCCTCTTTTCGAAGCAAAGCTTAAAACAAGGGGCCAGTATTTACCAGGCTACTGGATACCACTAATTAGGTGACTTCTTAATGTATTTGTTTGCAATGGATTTTATTTAGGGATATTAGAGTTAATGGACACAAATGCACATCACATTTTGTTTTTGTTTGTTTGTTGTTGTTTTTTTAAATAAAACTGCTAATTTTCATCCACTTAATAATTACTACTAGATGACAACATGTGAAAAACTCAAAGGTACATCAAGGTATATCAAGCTTCTATGCTGTACATAGAAGCACCTGTACATGTATTTTTAAAGAAAAAAAACACTGCATCCTGCAGCAGGCTAAAAAAATGTGTTTATAGCCTGCTGCTGAATGGTGTGGGAGCTCATTAAACATCCCCAAAGTAAGGTATCATTTGGTGTTTTCTATGATCTTTGCTATTGCAGGCCCCTGTATGTGAATGGGACTTCTGACCCCAGGACAGCTGTTATGTTCACAGAGTCTGAGCTTGTCATTTTGTACAGTGTTAAGTATCAGCATGGCAAACAGTTATTACAACAAGGGGAAAAAAGCAGATGTCTCTCTTCATGCTGCACTTCAAAGCACCGGTGAAGCCTTTGAAGTTGTAGTGTGCCAATACCTACATGCAACAGATAGACACCAATCCCATTTTGGTGTAAACCCTCCTTTTCATTTGCTTCTGAGCAAATAGTAGGGGAAGAAAAGCTTGAAATACAAAACAAAATGTGCTAAGTGGATTCTTTCGTCGCCTGTAATCCCTACGAGCTGCTGAAATGCTTCTGGAGCTCAACTTTGAGGTCGGACGGTAACAATGTCCCTTTTTGTGGGCGATGAAAGAGTTTGAAGTCATTCCATATTCTCTGTGGGCCTTTGTATCCCTTATCCACTTATTCAAATCAGTATAAACGGCAGTGAGTCATATTAGCAGGCAGACCAAGAGAATTGAAAAAATGAAAAAAAACGTTGACGTGTGAAAACAAAGACTTGAAGAAAGGACACAGTCAATACACTGTCCCAATCTACAGACCCTCTCGATATTACTTTGCCACATTCCAACTCTGGTACAGGTTACAGGATGCTGCATATGCACGTGTTCATGTATGGTCACATGTTATCTGACCTCCTCACACACAAAATTGTCTCACTAGATACAAGGAAAGACATTCTTGCAGTATCAGTGGGTCAGACTGGGGCCTGGATTGGCACACTCAATGTGGAGTGACAGATGAAGTGAGGAAAGAGAGGGGGGAGTCTCCAGGAGCTCCACGAAGAGCCTGCAAATGTCAGCACCATATCCATCATCCTTGTGTATAAGTGAATCCAGAATCTATGAGGAATAATCACTAATTAGCTTGGGGCATGAACCAGCTTTGAATGAATCCATGAACATTCCAAGGTCTTCCCACCCTCTTGTTCTACTTTCAGCCCAACCCCCTATCCCTGCCCTTTTTCTTAGTGTCCCTATCTTTCCCTTCACACAAGTGAGGATAACAGTGATCCTTCTTCAACCCAGCTGTCCTTTTTATCATCTGAAAAAACAGAAGGCAAAAGAAGAGTTTTAGGAGGGAAAGGCCCTGTGGACATTTGAGAATTTTTCTAAACAGGATTAGAATTCGTTGAAATAGGGGTAAACAGTAGCATGCTTCATGGGGGTCCAGAGACATAGGAGTTTTTGACAGGGTTGTGGAGGGAAGACAATGGTTAGATTAGCCATCTGTGGGGCTTCTGGTGCCCGGCGTCATTAACCAGCTTAGGGCCCCACAGTAAAGCCAGACACCCTCCTTCCCCCCTTGCTTTAAGTGTTCAGCCTTGTGAGGTTTGTGTTGGGATGGGAAACATAACAGTGACAAGATAGTGTCTGATGAGGCTTTTAATTGCTTATGCAAACATTCGCACACACGCATGTATAAACAGACTAGTGCACATCTGCCTCTGTACTTAAGCCTTGCCAGCATAATCTCTCACTCTCACACACAAGCACACCCCCACAGCCACCCCCACATCTTTGCACTACCATCCAGGGGCCTCAGCTCTTGGTTCAGGGGAACAGAATTTGACATTCGCTTTGTCTCCTTTTGTGCCTCCTCAGTAGTGGATTGGTGCCACTTTGCATATCACTGTGCATCAGTTGGAAAAGACACATCTCCAACAGTGGGACCACATCAAGTATGTATCAAAGAGCACAGGAGAGGGATAGTGAAGCAGGGCTTCATGTCGTTTAAAATCCCAAATGGGAAAATTTTATCAGATCCCACTCCGGAAAGACAGATTAATGTTTTTTTCTACCCTCCACCATTCTTTCAATGTATGTATAAATTGTTACAGATTAGAACAATAAAAAATGACAAAGGTTTCAAATCTGTATAAGTAACCATATTCATCAGTGAGTTGACTCATTAGGATGTTCACATTGTCTATAAATTATTAAAGACTGCACAGGTGACAGCTCACCATGCACACTCATTAAACAATATCCCCTATCAAGTTTTTGTGTCACGGAACTGCTACTAATATATTTTTGGCTGTATGGGGTTGACATACATGTGGCGCACATAGTGGCTGCTATGTGGCTAATGATAATCTCATTTGCAAACCCAAATGGCAGATTTATGGTAAAGTCTTGGAAATTATGCATAGGATAGTTAATACATAAATAGCATCACTGACTTAAATCTGTGAGACTTAGATTACATCTTTAAGAGTCTGATGAAAATCTTGCTTTTTGTGCATAAATACTGCATGAAAAATAAGCATTGAACAAACCAATATTTTTCTCAGTTTTTTCCAAAGAGGTCACTGACACATATACAAGCAAAGAAATCAAAACAAATGAGTCCATAACACAAAGCAAATTGGCTGCTAGAAATCAGAATTAGAATTTAGAGAGCAATACCATTCAGTAAAAGTGAATATTTAAGACATCTAGTTAATGGAATCCTGTAAAAACAGGTTTAATAGGAATGCAGAGGAAGCATATGGATTGCTTCCTCTGCATTTAAAACATTTAAATGCAGATGCTTTTCAGTACATTTAAAAAAAGAGCTTGCAGAGCTCTTTTCCCTGAATCTTATTGATGTAATAGATACAGATAGAACTGAGTATAGCTTTATTCCCAAAATTGTCAATTCTCTCACTGAGAGAGAATTGACAATCACCACACAGACACAAACACACGCTGAGCACACACCAACTCACACACACACACACACATATATAAATATATATATATACATATATATATGACAGAACGCTAATGATTCATTAGACTTTCCCATCACATTTAAAAAAAAAAGAAAAACAAAGACAGAAAATGTTCAGTTAGTAACACTCTCACCCCAGCCAGGAGAGCTTCTCACTCCCATCCGTGCTGGAGGTTTAGACTTTGACATTTTTCCAAGTTTCATGGATAGACCCACCAGTGGGTGGGAAAGTTTGCTACATAAGAACTTATTCAGCAAATGTACTTCCATGTAAAAATAGCAATGCATTCTCCCCTTTTGCACAATAAATTGTTTTTGGAAAAGCCAAAAAGCACCTCAAGTGAGTGTAAAAACGTATTTGCGAAGCTGAGGAAGTTTTTTTCACATTTTGCCATTTCCATCAATGTTTTGTAATGCAATACTTTGCATTTTTTTGAAGAAAAAAAAAGCCCTGATGGGAACATGGGCTCTTACTTGAATTTAAAAGAATATTTCTGGAAAAACTTCCAAAATGCGTACAAAATGCCCTCTAACTTCAAGAGTTGGAGAATTTGCATGAAAGACTAGACAAAGCATTACACCCTAGCAACGCATTCTAGTAGTTTCTCCAAGCAGGAGATATGAAAATGTAATAAATAAAAGTTTTCTACTAAGAACAAAATTAATTGCATTAAACAGGTTCCATTCTTACTGTGTCATTACACTTTATTATAATGTACAGACAAATTTGTAAGGATTTTTTTCGTATGTGAATAACTTTGGTTGCTACAGAAATTGGACATAAAATTTATGAGGACAGTCTTGATAGAATTGTATTTTTAGAGAATATGTTATTCAATACTTTTGCTCCCACTGTATTTCTTTATTTCCTAGTTGTGGATTTTATGATCTTCCTTGCACAGAGGGATAAAGCAGGTCAACTTCTTTTGGTTAACCACATACCACTTATGAATGTGTTATCAACATCTTTCTTCTGTCAGACATAACAAGTCACCTATTACCATCTGGCCCATAAGGAGCGGTTCTCCAACAAGGTCAGGGTTAGGTTATCGTGTCTGCTTGTCACTATTCTGCATTGGGTGATACGTGATTGATGCAAACACTGCAGGAGATTTGCAACCACAGATTGACTTGTGCAAAGAAATACAAATCTAGAGTATGTTTGTGAAAGGAATATGAACATTTTCAGTCATATAAGCTTTATTAAAAATAATAATAATAATAATAATAATAATAATCATGTCATCCTATGCTTGTCTGATTGAAATATGTATATATTCTATAGCCAATTATGTACTTTCTGTCCCTCTCTGCATAATATGAATTGGAGAAAAGACTATTTCTATACCACTGATAATGCTCTGTGGCAGATTAGAACAAGCTCCCCTCATCAGTCTATTATTGTTACCTTTCTGATTCGCAGCTTGTGAATTTAGAGAGCTGTTTAGTTTGAACTGATTAGCAGCATTGTCTCCATTAGTCCTTCTGACGGAGTCACGCAAACTCAAGTGGCACTTTGGTATGGCGGCCATGTGCAAACGAGATCCCGATTAATGGATCATAGAAATGTTCATTAGTACTCCACCTGCCAGAGCAGTGCTTGAAAAATGCAAATTGGTTGTTGTTTTTTCTCCTCCCCTCACCATACCACTCACCTTTCAAGAGCTATATGAAGTACAGTTGGAACATTTGGGTGCAGGTAGCTGGATTAGTGTGGAGGTTCAGTGCCAATGCACTTCCACTCAAAAGTGCTTGTTCCAGCAAAAACCTGAGCCCTCCACTCATTGTGTCTGGTCTGTTAATCACACAGACGCTCAAATCAGATGAAGGTGTTTGGGTGTCTGTCAGAAGCTTCGCCTGAACTATTAAACATCTGTCATTGTATACTAAACCTGATTCATAGTGTTTAAGGGCATGATTTCACAAGGATTCAGAAGAATTAAATGTAATAAGGTCTCTTTGTCAGCAAACAAAACCCAACTAAATCTCTAATATCTCACCAATTTTAGCAGTGAAAAATGCTATTTCCACCTTTTTTGGCTTTGCCGAAGTTTCATGCCTGACATAGTACAACTTGCAGAGAGGAAGAATTGACACCCAGGTGCACAAGTTATTTTTGACCATTTTCTGGCCCAAAGATAGTATCAAGAATATCAATAAGTAAATGATAATAATACAGCATTTATATTATTTACAGAAACAACTGAGAAAAATGCATACTTCAAAAAAATTATTATTGCTATTTAGAAGTCACATTTGCTAGTTGGGACCTGTCCAGGGTGTACCCCGCCTCTCGCCCAGAACGTTAGCTAGAGATAGGCACCAGCACCACTCCCGACCCCACTAGGGACAAGGGTGTTAGAAAATGGATGGATGGATTTTCTGGTTATTAATTTTGGTTTTGATTTTTTTTTTGTGTGTGTGTGTGTGTGTGTTTTTTCACATAGAAAAACCCCATGATGAAATATTAATACCGCTGCTGCTACTACTACTACTACCAATGATAAAAAGCAAATAAGTAAAAATATATCTTTGTAAAGCTTGTTGCCCCACTGATGTAAGTCAATCTGGAGCAAGCAGCACACAGAACAATAAGGAGACAGTGAGACTCCACTACACATACCAAGTTTTCTACCAAATAGGGACATGTCTACACTGTCTATTTGTTTTTTGTAAATGTACACTTTCTTTTAACATGAAACACATAGCATGCAAAATGTAGGAACAAGTCACATACAGCATTTCTATAAAATTTCTTTCATTTTTCAGTTTTACAATTACTTCAGTTGCTTCATGTCATTGCAGAGAGAAATAGCATTTGATTTCATGAAAGCAGCAGGTAATCAATGTTTGGAATGGCTTCAAGGTGAGAAGTTCAGGCATAAACAAAAAAGGTAGAAATTGTGGAAAACTTTGCCTTGTGGCAGGAAACAATTGCTACGTCACTTCCTTGTGACAACACATACAAGATGAAAGGCATTTAAGAATTTCTGACTTAAAGAAGACAACGGTGAATGTTGAGATTAAACACATTTTATGTTTTGAAAATTGCAATAAGTTTTACCTGAAATATGTAAATGTTCTGTCTCTCCTGATATAGTTGATTTGAATTGATACACCCACCCATAGAAATACTATTAACTTCTGAATGTAGTGCAGCGCGTACATAATTCTCTAATGGAAACATGACATTAAAAGTTCATTTTAAATCTACTTGGAAACTGTTAAAACACAGCTCATTTCACACACAGTTTACTAGTCATAACTTACTTTTCTACTAGACAAAATGCTGGAATTCTTTACAGTACCACACTGATAGTGTCCTTTCAGGTACTGTTTCCGTCCATCTGGAAGTGATGGAGAAGGCTCTGTGGGGTATTGTGGAGATTAGGTGTCTGCCGATATCAGGCCTGACAGGGCGCCAAGGCTCATCCTTTCTCCCCTGCGGGTATTTACAAAGTGCTTGACTTGCCCACAGGTGGCTAATATGCCTTGAGTGGGACCTCCTCAATCCCATATATGTTTTGTGTCCATAGATGTGTGTGTGAGGGAAAAGGACAGATAGGGAAGCATTAAAGTGTTGAGAGGCTTGCCGGATAATCAATCAAACAAACAAACAAACAGAAAAAGGAGTATGTGTGTGTGTATACACAGGTGTGTTCAGATGCCAATATCACCCTGTTTAATGTAAATTCTTTCTCTTCGCAGAAAGCAGTCTGTAGAACTTTAGAGATAGCATATTGTTTTATATTGATTTTAATTCACTGTGGTGATAAAGTTTGAAGTCTGCATTTTTGAATCACTACAGAAAACAAAATGTCACCTCCACCTTCATTATCTAAGATTGTTGCACTATACTTTTACCCCATTTTATTTTCTATATTTCTTAATGAACTGGGACAAGACTCAACTGGTTCCAAAATTACAGACAGGTCATGCCACAATCAGCTGTTGCAGATTACAGAACAAGAAAAAACTTGTGCAGTCCTTATTTCTGTCTGTGTTGGACTATGATGATATCATTTGTTCTTTGGTTCTGCCTTCCTGTTGAACAAACTGTTGCTGGAATAATACTGTGATATGACAGTGACCAGACACATCTTGGGTTAGCAGCTGTGGGTGCCTCACTGGATAACTGCATCTACTTCATCCAAAAGTCTTGAATACTTTGGGCTGAAGTAAAAGATTGTCAAGCATATTGTATTTCAGTTTTGTTTATTTCCTACTGTTTAAGATGCACAGGTGACTCCATGACAAAGGCTCACAAGACAGAGGTTCAAACTCTTGTTGGAAAATGGGACAAAACTTCTAAACTAACACAACTATACATTTCTAATTAGATAAGCCAGACAAGAGCTCCCCTTTGACTGCACACGTTTAACAGCAATGCTGGAGAATGGGGTTATAACAAAGTAATGTAAATGAGCAGCCATTGTTAACACTCCCAGGTGTTAGCCAAGGTTTGGGAAAAAAATTCTGAAACTTTGAGGCCTGTTTTCTCACTAATTTTGTTTGCAGAACACCAACATTCAAATGTCCATATCTTCATTTTCTTTATTTTCTTGTGTTTGAAAGTTTAGAATCCACATGTTAGGAATCTTTAAATAGCTCACAACGCCCCGAGGGAGGCTTGTTTCTGGCTTTGTTGTGGCCAGACACATATTTGTCCAAGGTTGAAATAAAAATATTGAGTGTTTTTTCAATTATACGGCTCTTCAACAGCCTTAATTGACCTTAAGATTTCATCTAGAGGAAAAAAAAATACAGTTTTCATATTTATTTTCTGACTAACAGTGTGAATAACAGAAAACTAAATGAGTACAGAATTACTACTCATAGATTCTTTTGCTCAAAAAAGCAGACATTTTATACTTTAGAGTAGAAGCAACTAATAAACCCAAAAAAATAGGCAGATTCTTCATATGGCTTTTTTTTTTTTTTTTAGCTTTGTGATTTAAATCTTGTCATACTGCATGCTCTAGAAGTCATCATCTCTAATGGAATAGTGAACATTGCTTGGTATTCAATGACTTTGCTGTGTTGGATTCAATATTTTTGTCCCTTTTACATAGGAAATAAATGGAGCTTTGCAAAAATTCACACAGAGTGGGGAAGTTACATTAGCCACCCACAGTTTCAATCATGTGTCACCATCAGGAGCTCATATATAGTTTCTTCTGCTGACTGTCATCCAGTCATATACAGTAAAAATAGGTTTAATGGTAAAATCAATCATCAACGTTCTATACAGCTCTGCCAAAGCTCCAGAACGTCACTATTAATAACATGAGTTCAAGTGATTTGCCCTTTTGATGAAAACCAAATGTTCATATCCACACTGCCATTGGTGTGTATTGCTTTCTAAATAATTATGTGTGCATGTTTTGCATTAGTCATTGTAAATGTATGACTACTTGAGACTTGTGTCTCTGTGTATGCTTACACTCTTCATTAGGAAAGAATAGAACATGTTTTATGTTTCTTCTCCTGACCAGTAATAGATTTTTGGTGTTTGCGCTGCCTCTTGGGTACTTGTTCACACATGCAATTATGTTTATATTATGTATTTAGGTGAAAATTAAAGTGCCGTTATATATCACTTTGAGGGAGGGTAGCCTTAGGTTCCCCTGATATTTTTGTGTATTACAAAGTGATTGTGCAGTGGCTGTAGAAATGATGAAAGCAGGGCTGTAAAGCTAAAAAGTGTGTATGTTGTTCACACAGAAAAAATGTCGGTGTGAATTTATGCACTTAGGCTAAAACACAGATAATCCTAGCTTTCTTACACAGTAGGCCTAAACTGAAGAAAGCTAACTGTAGTTCAATGTACCATACATCCATGTCTGTGCATAAATATACCACATAAGTCCAGTTTTTCACATTTACTTTCCATATTTCTTTATTTTGTTGTGAACTTAGCTAAACTCATCAAAAACAAATTTAAATTTCCAAGTTAGTATAACAATTTATTAAAAAAATCTAGAAAAACATTTAAATGTTTTGAATGTGAAATTTGAGTTTAACATTTTCCACAGCGTGCTTGTTGCAACTCATACTGTAACGATGAAGACATTCATCTAAGTAAAATGTAACCAGGGTAACTTTTTTTTTTCATTTCTGTTAGATTCGCTTTTATTTATTTTATTTATTTAAGGATTAATTTTGAAACAAAATCCTCCTTTCCTTAATTTCTTTTAAGCACAGAAAATAAACCAAACACCTGTTCTCACGTGGTTTAGTATCACATGACCAGCCATACGTCAGCGGCTGCCTTTATGGCTGCTGCCTTTATAGCTAATACTTTACTTTGACAGCAGTAAAAATTAGCTCACTTCAAAATGCTGAAGTGTTTAGAAGATTGCTGTACAATCCATTTTCTGATCACTTCTGCTAACACTCCTATGACCAACACAAAAGTGACATTCCCAATGCTGGAGAAGCAGAACGCTATGAATTCTACACCATTTCTCACAATACTTCCAAAGACTGAGGGTGCATTAAATATAACACACCTACTTAAAGACATATCAGGATTTGGTATTTCACAAATTGTGTCTACTTTCTTCACACCTTCAGTTACAGCTGAGAGTTTTCAACTGTATGCTCTTTTACAGATTTCTCTTGTAAAATAGATCTCTTGATATCAAGAAAGTAGACATGGTTAAATAATGGTTATTATTATCAAGTGATTTTGATTGATCTTCATGTAACTGTCTGCAAAACAGTTGGTAGAAACTTTTTGCTGAACTGCCCTGGCAAAGTCCTATCAAAAACAAATAATACAAAAAAATCATCGGAAGACGTTAAGTTTTTATTCAGCGTTATTTATGTTGCATGGTAATGTTACTCATTATTGCAATATTCTACTGACTTATCTACTTGGTAGAATATTTAAGTATGAAGGGTGCAATCTTGGTACTTACTAAGGCAACATGCTTTAAAAAGCTGCTTAGCCAGTATTATTCTTCTCTAGCCGTATCATCTCTCCTTTTACAACGTTTATGTGTACATTAATGCACTGAGATATGTCTGAAAAAAAATGTGTGAGTGTTATTCCAGCTCTGTTGGTGCTTTGCTTTTTTTGCAGTGTAGCAATCCATCAAAATGTCAACTCCCTTGCCCAGCATATAACATCTTCTCCCCCCTTTTGTATTATTGTCTACCTCCCCTTTTGTCAAACTCCTCTATCTTGTCCTTACTAATCTTCTCCTTATCAATTTCTTCTTCTGAAAGCTCCATTTTAGGTATTGCCACACTATGCTTTTGTAACACTTATAATAGTTGAAAATATACCCCTTTAACAGACATTGCATCCCATCCAGCTAAGGGCATTACCTCCATTCCTTGGGGCACCTCCTGGAAGGAACTAGCTGAGGTCAGTGTAATTGTAGTGACCTTGATCAATGCTCATTTGCCTCTGTGGCTGCTGTCTCTTATTTGCTAAAGTCTTGCCAGCCATCATTCATGCATCATTCATAAGGAGTGTAAAGAGAAGCACAGTGACTCTGGAGCCGTCTAACCTCTGGGCCACAGTTGGACCCTCAGTGCCCTTTATGACTAACATTGTATCTTGAATGCACGAATGCACCGTGTTCCAAATTATTATGCATGTGATATTTTCTCAGATATTCTTAAATGGTCAATGCAAATGATGGTCAGTATAATTTTCAAGTCATGAACTATTACAGTATAAATCAAATTTTACTGAACAAAGCTCCCCATGAGAACAGTATTTTTTTTTTCAAAAATAAAAAAAACTCAAAATGCATTGTTCCAAATTATTATGCCCAGCATATTTTCTAAGCATTGTATAGATTATAAAGAACTGCAAACTGCCATTCTTTGAATGTGCAGCATTAAGTGGTCACATGTACTATCATCAAAAGCTATTTCAGTTGAATAATGCTATCAATCAATGCTCGCCAGTCGCCATGACCATGGCGAGAAAGGGGGGGCAGGGGAGGGAGCACTGCGCTTTTATACCCAAAGTGACAACGTTGTACCAAACAACCACTGCAAGCAGTATGAAAATTAAACTGCTTAATAACTTTCTGACCTCTTGAGTCAAAAATTCTTAAGAGCAGACCAGAACCAGAAGACCTGTATCCAGAGAGGTCTGGAAGGTTGATACAACAGCAGCAGCCTGTTATAACCTGAACAAGTGGGAGCATATAGATATTGAATTGAAGGGATCATAGGATTGAACCTTAGGGTACCTCACATGTGACTTCTGTCCATTTCAATGAGAGGCTACCTGTTGAAACAAAGAAATTCCTGTTCTTTACGTAAAGGCGAGTAGCCCAGATCCTATACGAAGCAAAGCGTAGTACAAGGGGCTGGTTTTTACCAGGCTACTTTGCCCCCAAAAGTCTTACTCATTAGCTAGGTGAGCCCTTTTAAGATGCAATATGGCAAAGACGGAATGAAGTATGAAATATTCACTATCAGTGTTTTTTTGTGGTCATTATAACTAAAGGAAGCTTTGAGGCTTCGTTTTATAGCCATGGAGATCCCCCTGCCTGGCAGATGTAAAACTGGAAGGAGAGGTGGTGACAGTTTGTTTGCATGTGGGTAGGGTGGTGCACGCTTCTGCCAGGCAAAAAGAGGGAAGACTATTATGAAAAACAATTATTCCTGTAAAGATGGGCAGAAAACAATAAAGCAGCTGTGTGCACTGGTCTTGTGGTACTGACTGTACCTCCCACTCTTTCTTGCCTTTCCCCCTTGTCTCCATCGTCTCATCTTTCCTTTGATCACTGGTCTTTCTTTTCACAGGACTCACTGTGGTTCATCACACTCAAACACTGTCTGTATGTGAGAGTTTCTCCACCTTTCTTCCATCTTTCCTTCCCTGGGTACACTGAGACTTTGATCTGCATCAAACTCCCACAACCCTTTCCCCTTTTTTCTGCTTCCCTGCATATGATGAGTCTCCAGTATACAATAACTCCTCAAGGCTTTAATCACTGTTTACTTGCTTATATTTGCCAAAAAAACACAATTTCTGAAGCCGACAACTATAACAAGTATGTTGATAAGCCACTACCTTAGCCTTAATTATCAGTGGAAAAGCTGTGGTTGTGTTTAAGTTTAAGTTAAGCCTTGAAATGAGATAAAGAAGAAAATTATCAGAGAATTATAAGGCTAGAGAATCAGATTAATTTTAAGGCACTAAAAAAGGTAGTGCTAAAGGTGTACAGAGTAAGAGGTCAGTCTCACACGTGATTGGGCAGAAGGCTGCCTTGCTAATCAAAACAAAGTTCTCTTGTGAGCAGAGCCCTTGAACTGAGAGTGAGAACCGAGCAGCAAAAGGGAGAAAAATATGGGGAGACGCTCCCTCCCCCTCTCCTTTTCTTTCTATCTATCCACCTCTGTGGTGTCCTGCTTGTTGTGGTGCTGTGTCTGTAGCCCCGCCCCTTTTAATGAAGAGCCAGCTCCCCGTCGTTCACTTCAAAGAACCGGCTCTGAGAGCAGAAACGTTTGTGACTGACCCATCACTATTACAAAGGTTCTCTTCTGCCCTGGCATCAACATCTGTACTGAGTGATTGGATTTCAGAATGAGTCATTCAGAAATGGTTTTTAAATGTGTCCCGAGTGACCGAATCGACACAGAGCTCACTTATAGTGCTGTTTGCAAATAAACAGAGAGAGGAATGCTAGAAGACTTTCATATCGATGCTTCTTTGTCATGTTTTTTTAAACATCATTATACAGCAGCGGGATGTTCATGAACCGAGCAGAGATGGTGAGGGAAAGAAGGCACTGTGTAATTAATGTATCACTGTTTATTTATTAGCCTACTACTACTAATTAATTATGAGGGGAATTTCCTTTGTTGAGAGTGAATACTATTGCTAAGACAACTCCAAACCTCTACACTACAGCCAGAACTGTGCCATGTATGTGTAAATAAAATGTATACTACTTACTCAGTTGTAGTATGCTTCAACTTTAATGTAGTTTGCATTAAAGGCAAAATCCGTCCTCTTTTTATGCAGGAAGAGTTCAATGACTGTCATGGAGCTGATCAGTTTCATCAGCTGTCCTTTCAACAACCTCGAGTTTCCTCAGAAGCATTAAGCTAGTGGTGCAGCTCAAAGTTAAACACTTCATTGGGCACACCGACCTCACTTTATGATGTCCAGTTTTTCTGAAAAACTACTGAAAATCTGTTTTACCATTCTTGAGACCAAATGAAGTTCTCCTTTTCTGTCAGCTATTGTGGGGACAAAATAAAAGAAAAAATGCAAATATTAATTTGTGCAGCACCAATTGCAGAAGATGATAGCAAAAACCTGACAATAAGGATGCTCTGACCATCCATGTCAGTGGGAAGAAAACTTCTAATATTGTAAGCCTGCTAATAGGCTCTGAGGCAAATTTGAAAGCTGATTGGTGAAACAAAAACAACAAAAAAAAAAACAGTTCCTCTGCAGTTCTTTTATAAATGAGGGCCTGCTCTGTGGAAATCCGATTCGCAAAATAGTGTTCTGCACATTTTTCGACCTACGGAGAAGGCTTTGTTTGTTTTATACATGCCTGGATATTCTAGTAAAAGTAGAGTATTAGAATAATGTCAAGAAAAAATGTACCTCTGTTTTTTGTTGTCACACAGGATTGCATAACATTATTTGAATCTCAGTTGTGCTTTTTCTTGTGCACATATTCACAATGTTCTTTTGTAGATCTTTTATTGAAACTGTCTAGTTATTACAGAGTTCATGAATAAAATATTTGCATGTATTAACAGGTTTCTAAAAATATTCATGTTAAACTGAACTGGAGTGAATGTGGGTCTTGCAAAAACTAGAAAAGCTACATACAAATGCATTCAGTTTATTGAATTATAAATCTAATACAAATATAGTATAAAATATTATAAATGAAATATGATTATAATATAAAGTATTGAAATACTAAAAGAAACTGATATTTAGCTTTTACTTTTTGTTTATAAGTGTTAATTTCTTTTAGAAAATAAACATTTCAGCTCACTTGTCTGCGATAGGCGACCTTTTCTCTAGGGTGACTCAAACTCATTCAGATTTTAAACTTAATACAAACATTATCAACACAGTCTATTGTGTATATATCTTGTCCTTCACCTTTATGTGCGTCATCACAAGTTATCCCTCCATCTGTCCCTCCTCTGCATCACCCTGTAAAACAGTTAATTTGACCGAGCATCAGAGTTCACAAACATACTTGTGGAACTAACCATCTGTCCAATGTATTGCCTTTAAGGAAAAATAAAAGATATGTTTGTGTAGGTGATGGCGCGCCTGTGTCTCTGTGTGTGCTTGCTTGTGCAGAGTTTGTGATTAGGAATGGTGGAAAAAAGTGATAGCCTGGTTACCTCATGCATGCACGTGAGCGTATTTAAAATGCAGCAGGCGTTATGCAGTTTACTCCCTAAGAAATTGCTTTGCTTGAACTCAAGTCAGCAGGGCAAAGACCCATTTTCAATCAAGATTACTAGTGCCTAGAACTTTAGATGCTATAAATCAATCCTCAATAAACAGAAAAAGTGTCCAAATAAATATGGTCAAATAAATGTGTCACATAAATATTTAACAATAATAAGAACAAAGAAATTCCCTGACTGGAAGTTAGGTTTGTCTGTGCCAGCACATGCCCAGACAAACGGGGCAAGCAGAAACTTAAAGGGTCCACTGGGCTCAAACTCACTACTTTACAGCTGCCCTCACTGCTTTTCCTGGTCTTAATCTCCTCCTCCTCATTTTGCTGTAGCAAGATTTTAGGTTTACTGTATAATTGGCACAAACTACACACAAACACACGCACACATAAATATCTGCTCCTCCGCTTCACATTGAGAGGACAAAAAAGAACAAAGCAGTGACATCTGCTGCCTACTTTGATTAGCTGTAGTTAACCTTAAATTTTGCTCCTTTCAAACAACTATGTGATTTATTATGGTAGATAAGAAGCAGTGTGGCAACAGTGTAGTGCAGTTTCACACATCCCAGTGAGTGCACAGTCATGCTGTGATACAGTTGCTTCCCTGTTTTTGACCATCAAACTTATTCGCTGAGCTGCTGAGCTTGTGTGGCGCTCTCAACTGATCTATGTTGTGGTTTTGTCCTGTGTCAGTTTTGGTAACATTGTCTGCAACATTACACTTTGTTTACAGGTAAAAGCCAGTAAATTAGAATATTTTGAAAAACTTGATTTATTTCAGTAATTGCATTCAAAAGGTGTAACTTGTACATTATATTTAGTCATTGCACACAGACTGATGCATTCAAATGTTTATTTCATTTAATTTTGATGATTTGAAGTGGCAACAAATGATAATCCAAAATTC